>ML341208.1:0-96586 GCA_005239505.1 Nicotiana paniculata | reverse complement strand
CATAAAATACTTCTTGGTAATGCTCAACAATTTTTCCAGAACTTTTGTCCACAATTTGAATCCGAATATTCTTAGGATGTTTGTCTAGTAGGTCAAGTAACACCTTTACCCTAGCAGTGCTTGGTCTTGTTCGTTCTTGAGTTGATTTGTCCAAAGCAATAGTCTTCCCTACTGCTGAAGCAATTGACATTAACGACCTCTTTGCGAAGAAATTAGGCGGCAAATCAGGTAAAGAGATCCATACGACTGCTCTCGAGGTTTCTTCCCTTGGATTAAAACCTAGCGTCCATGGGAAGGTTCTAAAGAAATATTCTTGTCCTTTAGCCTTGACATAACCAGTGGACCCTTATAAGAATTGAACAAAGTCAACAAACAAATCAAATCTTACCAAGATATGACGATATTCAAGCTGTCCAACGTTACAAAATCCTTTAACGTCGAACTGCTTCGGTATGGACTGTCGCAACTCGTGTAGGTCTGGTTTTCCATAAGAGAACTTAAGGATAATTGTTTGGTGCAATCCTTCTTCAATGGTGAATGCATTAACCTCTTCAGTGGTGAATTCGACAGTTGGTTCGCCATGAACAATATGGACGGGAATTAACTCGATTTTGGAACTTGACGGGGCAGATTTGCTGTTGTGAAATCGTGCAGCATAGGACTGTTTTGGATTAGTATTATGGATTGTTTCCTTAGGGTTTTGGATTGTCTCTCCCACAGCCAAAGGCAGGGGATAGATTGTAGCAGCCATGGTTGCTCTCAAAGCTCCATGAAAACCTAGAGAGGAGAGAGGAGAGAGCGTTTTTGGGGATGTTGACTCCAGTTCTGGGGTTTTTGGTTTAGGGTTTGGGTTTCAGAGGGTTAGTTTGGATGTTCAGCTTAGGGTTTAGAGTTGAATAAAGTTAAGGGGTTATTCTAAAGATTTTCTCTATGAATATACTGGATGAATTGTTAAGGAAGGTAAAGTATGTGTAGTCACATTAGGCCTTATGAAATCTTGAAGGAAATAGGCCAAACTATGAGTATGATGTTTCCCTATTTTTGTCCTCCGTGTACTCAGTGTTTCATGTGTCAATGTATAAGGAGGTAATTGGAAATCCTTTTTATACTTTTCCGGTGGAGGTTATTGAAAGTGAAGTTAATGTATAGTTAGTTTATGAGAGCTACCTAATTGTCATCCTTGTTAGATAAGCCCGGAAGTTGGGATTGCCTACGTTAATGTGTTATGGAGAAGTCTATACGTCGAGAAGGTCACCTTTAAGGCCGAAAGAGTTGTGGAAAGAAAATATTTTTGCTTGGTTGTATAGCAATTGGTTGAAAGTTACTTTCTAGGTGTTATGATTTTAAAATGTGCAATTCATGTCCAGATATCACTCATGATAATGTAATGCTTGTAATGTTGAGATTAGTGTTGTTGATATACATTGTGATGCTTGGTCGAGTTGTGGATGTGTTGATAGGGTGATTTTGGTGATTCTATGGTAGGTAAATAAGCCCAGTTACAGGGGGAACTCTGTCGATTTTTTTAGGAATTTGTAAACATAGCCGAATTTTAAGGGCCATAAGTAAGTTTATATTTTTTTGAAAGGAAGTATGAGACCGAGGTAGTCATAAGTGCCTATGTGTAATGATTGGAGGTAAAAGGTTGGTAACTCTATTCTTAGAAGTGACTTGTAAAACATTCGAGGATGAATGTTCTTAAGTGGGGGGGGGGGATATAACACGCCGGAAAATTTTGAAGTACTTAAGCGCTAGTAAGAGAGTTAATACTTGCTAATTATATTATTTTGTGTGTAGATGAGGACTATTAATATAATGGATATCAATTAGATATCATAATATGTGTAGAGTAATATTATAAGTGATGTGGGGTCTAAGGAGAGCCTTAAGTCCAAGTCAAGATGGAAATTACATGATAAGCTAAAAGTTCCAAATGAGTACGCACAAGACCAAGCTTTGGACGAGCATATCTAATATATATTAGGATTATATGTTGGATGACCTATAAATTAAATATCTTCGAGTCCAGTTTCCAACGCATCATACTGTTTTGCATTTAGACACTCCTACAATAAGTTATGACCAAATTACCAAAGGCTGGTAGAATGTGATTATGCGGCCAATTCTGTGACCGTGGAATCATTTTACATGTCGTAGAAGTAGTCTGCGAACTATGGAATGGTCATAGAATTAACCTGGGCAGCCCATTTATGGGCATCAGTTTTGTGGTCCACTGTGCGACCCGCATACCCATTCTGCGGTCCATTCTACGACCATAGTTCGGAGGGTTAATTTTTATATTTTCATAACCAGACCTATTTTGATAAATAGCCTTTGGGGCGATTTTCTGAGGATTTTAGAGAGAGGTAAGAGCATTTTATAGAGAGAAATAGGAAATCTATCATTCCAATCATCCAATCTTGCACCAATCTTCAAGAATCAAGGAAGCCAATCACATCATCTTCATTTAAGAGGTAAGGTTCCATACCCTAGTCCTTAATTTCGAGTTTGGGTAAAAGATGGGTTATGGGGAGTATGATTCATGGGTGTAAGAGTAATTATGAATTCTTGTACTAATAAGGTTTTTGGGAATATTGTTGAGCTCAAATAAGTAAGGATTGGGTTGTGGAGTGAAGGAAATATTGTAGAAGAACCTTATAGTTAAATTTTCACACCTAGTGTTTGATAAAATGCTCAAATGAGATAAAACCATGAATATCTTCCTAATTTGTTTTCAATGTTGTTATGTCTCAAAATAGATTGGGATTACTAGAATTTCTGGAACGTTATAGTAATTTAAGGAAAGCTTAAAGCCAGGCATGTTGGCTGAACTACTCTCTTAGAATTGAATTCCATGAAGTTCCCATAAGTTTCAAGTATGGTTGGATCATGTTCCTTATTCTTGTGTTTTGGGTTGTTCCCTATAAATTAGATTGTCCTTTATAAGCAAAGTGTCGAGAATTATGTATTCAAAATGTGTTCCGAGTGTTCCTATCTCATTATGTTATCCTTCAATAATGTGTTCAAGAATCGTATGTGTATTAAAATGTTATGGCCTTGAGTAGTGTTTGAAATGAAAGGTATCATGCCAAATTGTGGGAGAAAAAATCGACGTGCTTAAGATTCTTAATTTCTCATATGTGTACCTAAAGTCTTGATTGGAAATTCCTTGTTGTTGATAATGTATTAAGATAAGCAAAAGAAGTGAGTTGGTGATATAAAGTGTGGACACCATGCCAAGATTGAAAATTATACTTGTGGCTAGTGGTGACAATGAAATGAGATGATGTAAGAAAGATTATAAAATGAGATTTGATTCAATTGTTCCAAAATTATTTCGAAAATAGAATCGCCTAAAAGCATAAGTACTCAAGTGACGCCCATATGTGGCTGTTTTAACTAATGTTATGCTTTGTGAGTATTTCCAATGTATTTTGTGTTGTATATATTCATGAGTTGAAATTGTGTGTTTCCCTTTTTGGGGAAAAGTATTTCAAGAATAAATGATGTGTTAATCGATTATGATATTAAATTGTGCTTCGATTGCCAATCATTTTACTCCATTTCTTCCAAAGAAATCTATTGTGTTTAAATTCTTCATTTCTAAGGAACTTGAAGTTATGCTTTCGGGAATATTATATATGTTGGTATTTATGATGATGGTACATGAGAGTAAGGAAATGAATGTGTGGAATATGAAATACGACCATTGTGCCATGAAACAAAAATCATATGTATGGCCACGAGAGCCGATGAAATAATGATGTTTTAAGTAGTTGAAGAGACCAATGAGGCTATAAATGGTGTGAAAGATTATGAGGTAAATGCAAATATATTTCCGTTTCCCTTGTATGAAAAAAAATAAGTGTTTTTAATTTGGGAGTATCATTAGTCACTGAAGAAGGGAAGGTTCTCATAACCTAACCTGTGAATATACCTCCACCCACATATATTGGGGTGAGGCGGCAGGGTCGCTTTGTGTAGAAATTGTGATTGTGAATACACCTCCACCCACATACATTGGGGTGCGGAAGGGCCGCTTGGTGTGGAGATTTTGATTCTGGATACACTTCCGCCCACATGCAATGGGGTAAGGCTGCAGGGAGGCTTTGTGTAGGGATTGTAGTACTGAAATTACACCTCCACCCGCATACATTGGGTGAGGCGGTAGGTCGATTTGTATAAGGATTGTAGTATTGAAATTACACCTCCACCCGCATACATTGGGGTGAGGCGACGGGGCCACTTTGCGTAGGGATTGTGGTATTGAAATTACACCTCCACCCGCACACATTTGGGTGTGGCGGGGATCAGCTTTGTGTAGAGGTTGTTACATAGGGTCTCCCAAACAAAATAATACTATCTTCGAATTTTGGAAATTATTATGTTATAATTGGGAGTTTGAATATAATTGATTGTTGATTTTTGTTTACATGGGTTTTCCCTTTCATACATTGGCATTATATATTGAAAGAGGACAATTATCTTTACGTACTAGTACTATTCCAAATGTACTAACATCCCTTTTGCCGGGGGCGCTGCATCTTCAATGGATAGTGGTTCATCAGCGGTAAACTTTGCTCTTCATTAGAAGTCACTCTCTAAATAGTAGGTTTTGGTGAGCCGTACTCTATTCCGAGATTTATGTCATCTTACGTTGTATTTGGTACTATGAGGTACAATCGGGGTCTTGTCGCTGGCACTTCCATTATTCACTTTTGTAGTACTTAGAAGCTCTGTAGACAGGATGTGGGTGGTATTCGATGTTGGGAATTGAACTAGAAATGTTGGTATTTGGCAAACATGTTTTTCATTATATCTATTAACTTGTAATAGCATAGAAATTATGAAAGAAATTGCTAATGAAATTGTTTAAATGTTTAATCAATGGAGTAAAACTCCTCTTTATTCATGGATGGGTTTGGGTAGAAGAAAATATAACAGGCTTGCTCGGTCGGGTTCAGCCGGTTGAGCGCCAATCGCGCTCCTCAATTTCTGGCCTTGACATACAAGATCCTAAAATCAAGCTCCTCTCGAATGAGAATAAAAATTCCAGTGATGGGTGCATAACGACCATCTTTGAATATGGATATTCTCGATAACGATTTCTTCTAAATGCTACGCGATGTCAATTTGTTGAATCTTTGCCATCAATTATGCTTCCTTCGAGATCCATCCTGATATTTAGACACTTGTTATCAACCCATTTAATCCCATACAAATAGCCCCTATACTTTTCGGTGACGTAACACAATGTTACCGGGAAGAAGATGGGTATTTTTTCTTCGCGGGAAAGTTCCCGAACGGTCAATGACATTTGAAGAGACGCACGTCTCTTCGCGTTTATTACTCAAAACATGTGTTCCCCATGATTCACCAAGTATTTTTGCTGGTTTTCGAGGTAATCATGACTCCAATATTTGTCATCTAGAACTTCTTTGCTACTCATCATATACTTCTCCACTTTAACTAATTTCATAATCTTTTCTACCTCTCTCAAAATTTTCTTAGAGCTTTGCTATAATATTCAACTTCCTCATCAAGAACATCTTTTAGCGATCCTTTACAACTATGTCTTCTTACACTGTTTTCTTTGGAAATACGGGTCTTCTTTTTGGTTGATGGTCGAAGAAGAACAAAGCCAAAGAGGTTGACGCGGAGTCTGAACCTCCAACTATTAACTCCATCATACCACTCCATCTTAGCACCTCATCTAATCTTCAAGAACAAAGCCCATATTCAACTCCTTAAAGCCGTTGGTTTTGGCCACCTTGCATGTACTCCTTTTCCATTCCTCCTTCTAGCATCCCTGTTGTGAAGGAGGACTACGACAGCCATAATGTTGAAATCCTCTCCCCAGATATGGTAGAGAGAGTTACCTACTCCTGGGAGGGGCTTACATATGTTTATATGTATCCTTTACTTTGGGTCCCTTCTCTTTGGGGTAGAGTGAAGGGCTCGATCTAATAATTTAGAAATTTTGCCATTGATACCAGTTTTTCTTAGCATAAATGGGCCAATCCATATGGAGGAGGTGTCCTACCTTTATCAAATATGCATTGAGACAGGGGAAACCCTAACTCTTGCACATATGATGAACCTTTACTCCCCGGGAGTGATAAACTTCAACAAATGTAGTCACCACGCCATTCTCACATGTGTAGATGATGACAAAGAATGTAGATGGATGGAATGATTCATCATTATTGATATTAGGGACATCATCCGACCACAATTCTAGCTTTCCTCGACTTATGAAATCTTTCAGGTAAGTCATCGGTTGTTTGCTTCCATTCTTCGTAAAAGATAATTTTCTATTTTTCTGATTATTTTCGTTTTTAGCTATCTGCTGGGAACCACCGTGGGTGCACAGTCTGGACTGTTGGGTTCATAATATTCTTGATATTACAACTCCAGAATTCTATCGATGGAAAGAAATGGCTCCCAAGTATGCGTAGAGAGCTAAAAACCATGGTGAGTAAAATTCCTTTCTTTATGTCAAATAGGTTAAGAGATATTTACTTAACCATATTTTTTCATGTGTAGGGATCCCGAAGGGCCCCATCATCTGGATCGATGTCTACGTCCTAAATCACCCTGAGGAGGCTAGGAGGGTGTTGTAAAATTCCCTTGATCGGAGCAGAGCTCGTGAATCCGTTCCAGCCCTCAGTGAGGGTGCCTATTATCGGAGTCCCCAGTCACAATCCAAGAACAAGAAATTGAAAAAGAGACGTTCCTCTTTGGTTGGGACTCAAGAGAGGAGGGTAAACAAAACACTAACCGAGCCGGCCTTCGTGGTCCTCATTGATGAAGGAGAAGCTAGTAATGAAGAGGCTCCCCTTTAATGGATAAAATTATTTTCATCAACTCAACTAGATACTCAGTTGGGGGAGCTTCATTACCTACCAGCATAAGAAAGTCAGGCGCTCCGAGGTGAAATGGACCTGATTGAGAATGTTGATTCTCGCTTCCCGACCCCTATTGTTGTGTATGATCCATGGAGTTCGGACCCTAAGATTTTTCTGCCCCCAACCACAGAGCAAACAACAACAATTACTCCTTCTGCCACAACTGCTTCTTCTCCTTCTACACCGATAGCTCCATACCTAACGATGCCAGTTGCTCCGTCGCCATCAGCACCAAATTTTAACCGGCATCATTTGAACAACATGGGGATGCTTCTCCTCCACGGTCTCTAGACCACAGGAACTTGGGGAACAGTTACACTATGCCTTCTCAAGTTCCCTAAGGAAAGCGAAGCGCCATTCTTTCAATTTCAAATCAGTTCCACATATTGTCCAAGCAGGTTGAGCTCGCAAATTATACGAGGCCACTGGCTTCGGTGAAGGACTGAAAAAGGGTGGGCTCCTTTTCTGGGGAATTCGTGATACATAATAGCATTCATTGTTCTGTGTAGTTATCTTCCTATTTTATTTGTTTTTTAAATGTTTCCATTATAACCTTAACTCTAACCTCTTTAGGCTAAACTCCATTCTTCTAAGGGCCTGTATAGGTTCATCCTGGATAAAAAACAACTTTCTTCCGAGCCAGATCAACTTTTGGCTTAAACGAATCAGCTTGCCATACGTCTCCTGGTGTTAGTGGCAAACCAAAAACCAAGAAGTTGCGAAATCACAAAAAGACCTTAGAGAGGCCAAGGCTAAGTGGTTCAAACTTCAGGATGCTGTAATCGTCACTGTCGAGCTTGAGTCTACCTTCAAGGAGAAAATTAATATTTTGAAGCCCAACTTATGCTCCAAAATCGAGGAGGAAAATGTTGTGGAGGAGAAGAGGGACAAAAGGGAAGAGAGGCTAAGGGTCATAGAGGAAAAACGACCCCACTCAATTAAAAATATTGATCTTGATTCTCGCCTCAACGCCATGAAGGTTGAAAGAGAGGAGATCCATGCCGAGATCGATACACTCTGAGCAAAACTCCCCGATCAAGAAGATTCCCTCGTCTTTAAGAATACCTATTCTATATGTCATATGAAGAGGAAGACTTTGGTGGAGGCCAAATTGGGAATTGCCGATATTGATGATTACATTGCCAAAGCCCTGGAATTGAAGTTAACTATTCATGAGAATCTTCCGGCTCGCTGAAACTAACCCTCAAATACTAGTTCCGAGTATTCAGGAACCAAAGAGGAGACCAAAGAAGATGAATGGACCAAGCCAGAAGGGGAACAATCTCTTTCCACTAGGGAAAATGAAGGACTTTCTCCTCCTTCGGGTTCTGGCAGCAAAGAATAATGTATATTTTTTTATCCTTTGCAATTGTGTATGCCAAAACCTTTTATTGAGTTTGGCGCTTTAATAAAAAAAATTGCTTAAGTGTTGTGCCAAAATATCCTTTTCACTTATAGTTGATAAAGCTTTGGGAATATTTTTTTATCCGATAGCTTTTAATTTCGGGCATAACACTTATGGAATCTACCCTTTACTGTGAGGGTTTCATAAGAGAGAGACCTTATGATTATGGTGCTCTTGAAATGGACATCTCTTGTTCATTACGGCACAAGCATTTGAAGTTTTTGTTAACTCTCAAATGACGAAATAAATTAACATATCATTTGGATGGGAAATAAGACAAGAAAAATAAGGACTTTTATTTAATTCCCTTCTATCTTTAAGAGTACATTCACATAAATATTCATTTGCTTTAGTAAATAAATATGACAATACATGTGGCTAACCGATACAACTTATTTCTGCATGGCTCATCATGCAGTCCTAGGTCCTAATAAGATATTAATCTTGGTTCTTACAGTCCCCAGTTTTCATGGAAATCTTGGTGTCATATCATGCATTCCCCATGTGTTCGAATGCACAATATGCAAAATCTAACACCATAAGTCTTGTATTCATACTGCT
This sequence comes from Nicotiana paniculata, assembly GCA_005239505.1. Classification (NCBI taxonomy): domain Eukaryota; kingdom Viridiplantae; phylum Streptophyta; class Magnoliopsida; order Solanales; family Solanaceae; genus Nicotiana; species Nicotiana paniculata. The sequence goes on along the minus strand of ML341208.1, from coordinate 87,712 downwards.
GCTTCATCAGTTGAGACAACTTGTGAACAATTAAATAATCCTTCTGAATAATGGAAGGCGAGACATGTCATCTAGCCAAATATTATTTGACCATCCACAAGTTGTTTAACATTCAAGCTCGTATTCGTTGATCCCATCGATGTTTGAACTTAAGTGCCTTGGTATTTAAAGGTATTTCCTTTGCCGATGATCATTCCTTCATAGTATGCTTTAAGTCACTTCCTCGTTAAAAACCATGCCGAAAAACCTGATTGGGAAAAAAACTTGTCGAAGGAAAAAATAGTGCAGCACATACTTTCAGTATCAGCAGGAATCTTCAACAGTAATACCTTTTTAGGTGAGTCACATTTCAATTGTTGGGTAGTATGACTCTCTCTTGATTTTTCAATCCATTTGATCCTTTACTTGTGATAGTTGAAACCCGATAAGGACTTTTCCATGTTGGTCCCACCTTTCCGGTGCTGACTTCTTGAATGCTCTGACTAACCTTCCTCAAAAACAAATCTCCTTCTTTGAAATAACGGAGATTCACCATGCGATTATAGTACCTTTCCATCCTTTGCTTTTTGGACCATCCTCACATATTCTAGGTCCCGGTGTTCTTCAAGAAAGTCTAGCTTCACCAGCAACACTTCATTGTTCGTTTCTTTGTTTGCTCCAGAAAACCTCAAAGTTGCTTCCCCTAATTCCACCTGCATCAAAGAATATGATCCGTGTACGATAGGAAATGGAGTTTCTCCCATGCTTGACTTCGTCGTGGTGCAATATGCCCACATCACCCCTAGTAGTTCATCTGGCCATTTTCCCTTAGCATCTTCTAAGTTCTTCTTAAGATTTTGAATGATTATCTTATTGGTTGACTTCGCCTACTTTTTAGCATTCGAGTGGTACGGAGAATAAGTAAATCTTTTGATATTTAACCCTTCCAAGAACTTTGTGACCTTTGAACCTACAAACTGTGGCCCGTTCGTTGTCACATGTAATTTCTTTCGATATTCAAAGTTGGCAGATTATGGTGTCCATATGAGTTCAACCCCTTTGTGTTCTCCAATATTTTGGTATGGACTTGCTTCAACCCATTTAGTGAAATAATTAGTTAAAACCAAGAGGAATATTACCTTTCCGGGGCTCGGTAGTAAAGGTCCAACTATGTTCATCCCCCATTTTATGAATGGCTATGGAGACACCACTAAATGCAATAGTTCTACTGACAAACTTGAGAACTAATGAGTCAAGCACCGGAATGGTTCCACTGGAATCCTTTGTGGACTTCTCTTATCAAATTGCCCACCTCATAGGGCCCCTGAAACCGAGCCACTTGTCCTTGGAATGATCTCCTGTATAACTGCCCATCTATGAGATAGTAGCGAGATGCTTTGGTTTGCAAAGTCGGGACGCCTTTGGGTCTTCGGGTAATTTACCATGTATGAGATATTCAATGGACTCGTTCCTCCAGTCCCAAATTAAGTTGGACGAATTTACTTTGCAGTGGTCGTCCACATCCAACACAAAATATAGTAGTTGGAAAACCGTACTGGAATCAGATCCTTTCATCTCCGTGAATGACCCTAAACAAGCCAACGCATCTGCTTCCACATTTTCTTCCGTCAAAATGTCAACGCTTAACCATTACCTGAATCGTGCAAGTAACGCATGAACCTTGTTCAACTACTAATGCATGCGTTCCTCCTTTGTATCAAAAATCTTATGCACTTGATTTACTACCAGCTGGGAGACACACTTTACCTCGATGACCACGAAACCGTCCCTAGGCTGCTTAAAGTCTTGCAACCAAGGCTTCGAACTCGGCTTCATTGTTAGATAATGATACAGTTCTAGGGTCGTTCCTTAGGGTCTCCCCAGAAGGCGTGAGTACAACTATTCCGAGAACATACCCTTATACATTGGAGGCTCCATCCATAAACAAGTTCCAAACTTCCGATGTCATTCCCGATGAGTTCCAAACAAGTTCCAAACTCTCCGCGGCAACTAATGAGTTGCATATTTTACTCAAAACCTTATGTTAAATTATGTTCTAAAGATTGTTGCAATATTTGGGCTATAAGCCGTGTTTGGGGCCTCGTGCCGATCTGTTTAGACCCCGTGGGGATTTTTACTGCTGTTTTCCTCACTATTTATTGATGATTTCACTCAGTCACATTGTGCTTACTGTTTTCAAAACTCAGCCTGATTTACACTACTTTGAGATTTAAAAATGATATTTTGGGTCGAGTATCCTGTTTTACTGATTTGTCGGAGGGGCGTTTTGAGAGGTTCTACTGAGTGAGGCCGAGGCCTGATTGTGAGGATATGATACGCCATGAGGTGTCTTGATATTAGCGCTTGGGCTGAAGGAGCCCCTACAAAGTCTGCACACACCCCTAGTGAGCGCACCAAGTGCCTATTGCCGAGTGACGAGTGATTGGGATGCATGAGTGACTGTGAGGGATGCCCGAGTGGCTGATTATGAGTGATGGTGAGGTATTCCCGAGGGGCTGATTATGAGTGACTGTAAGGCATGCCCGAGGGTCTGATTATGATACATGTTTTGCCCGAGGGGATACTTATGATTTTACCACTTTCACTCTGAATTTATGAAATATGTTTGCCTGAGGGGCCTCTTTATGATTTACTTTATTTTATACTAAATCTTTCGGTTTGAAGTTGTTGAAAATATACATGTCTCAAAGGATTTTTCTGAAGTTGGTTTTAAGGCATGATGATTTCATATATCTATGTTTATACTGTTGGAAAAAAATGTTGTGCATATTGTTAATTGATGACATTGATTTTTATTTGATTTCTTGCCACTTAGACTTGATTTATTTTCATTACTATTGAGTTGGCATACTCACATTACTCCTTGCACCCCTGTGTGCAAATTCAGGTGCAGATACCGAGCATTAGCTATCCATTCTGTGCGGATCCAGAGTGCGGGATATAGAGGTAGTTGTTCAGTGTCCGCAGCATCTCTGTTTTCCCTTCTTGTTGTATCTAGCTATTTATTCAGAGGTTTTGTATTATAATAGTATACCTTTTTGGCTTGTCTCTCTTAGATGCTCATGACATGTTGCCTTCGGGTTTTGGGGTTGGTTGTAGTGTTTATTGGCCTAATGTGTTTAGTAAACTCTGTGTATTTTATGAAATCCTTGAAATTGGTTGGAATTTCAAAAGAAACTGTAAACATGGGATTATTGGCTAGACTGGTTCCACGATAGGCACCATCACGACCGGTTTAGGATTTGGGGTCGTGACAAAAGGATACAAAATATGATGCAAGATTTTAAGGTAAGTACGGTAAAGGTGGACAACGTACTCGATATTCAAATGTAGAAGGTTGTGAATTGACCATACTTCGGACAAAAGGCTAGAAATGCTGAGATTCAGTATCCAGGAATGATAGTAGCGTCGTCTGTGGCATATCTTCCAACCTATGGTTTTTAAATATCGAGAGATCCAGGTAAGAAAGTAAAGAGGAGTTAGAGGCGATGTGATGTATCGCTTGATGTTCTAAAATAACACAAGAAAATCTATGGTGCAAGCAAGTGGAAGGAAGGTTGCAATATAAAGTATGGTAGGGCGACGAGATTTTAGGAAGACAGGAGTAAGGATAAGAAAGGGAAAATGAGAAGGTGACGAGAATGGATAAGTACTCGGGATTAAGCCCATGAAAACAAGAAACGAAGATGGTTTCTTTAAGTTATAAAAATCTCAGTATAGCCTGAGTTAACTCAAAGAAGTCTAAGACTAATGACATTTAGAATAGATAGTATGCTGCCTAGTAGGAGAATAAGGGTATAATTTGTGGTAGGTAAAGGATGGCGTTTGGGCCTTCGATTGAGTTATAATTTGAAAAGAAAAGGGGGATTTCATGAGTTGTATGGGATTAGAATAACCCCCAAAGGATGAATTACATTGGGATACTATGAAATACGGTTATGTAAGAATAGTATCGTCCGCAGGTGGATCACTCTAATCACTTCAGATATGCCCCGATGAGACGTAAGCCTTAGTGAAAATGTATTACGTAAGAGGTTTCAAATTATCTATAGTATATTGCAAATCAACATTGAGGTGAATCAACAATGGATGAATAAAAGTTACAGAGTACGAGATAAAATTAGGCAATTGAACAATAAGGAAAAAGCATTAAAGGATTTAGATTTATGCATATAGGATAAGAAACGAGAATAACTTGGAGTTTGGTAGCAGACATCAGTAACCATAAATCGAAGTAAGAATTATCGTATAGTATGGCCTAATTTGATTTAGTAAAGCTAATGACGCCCAGAGGGACAACTTGACATAATTTTGTATATGTTCACAAAGTGAAGCCTAGAGATTTGCTAAAAGCTGGAAGAGGAGAGAAGAGTCAGGCGCACATACAAAGTTAGAGTCGTAAAGGCTGAATGATAGAAGTTAGCAACAGTTACGAGATTAGAAGGATTCCGACTACAAGTCGTGGTGTGAGAAAGATTCTGAAAGGGGGGAATGCCCTAGCGTTTTGGATTCATTCACAGAACAGTCTCCTAGATGGCAAGATGACTACTAAGGTATTCGCAAGACCTATGGGTTATGAGAATGATAAGAGCATCAGTCAACATTAGAGGACGAATGTTCCAAAGTGGGGAATGATGTTACGCCCTGCAATATTACGTCTCGCAATATTGAATTACGACGATGTTGCACCCTGTAGTATTGCATGTTGAATTTGTCGTAAGTTAATTGACATCAGTCCAAGGAAAAAATTATTTGGAGATTATAAGGATTATGCTATTTCAAACAAGTGATGAGTAAATTCGTGAAGGTGAGAGGGGAAGCAAGTCAAGGAAAATAAATTCTCGTCCAAGTTTGGCATGTTGGGATAAAATACCGAACGAGCATAAATACCCGATATTTGTGGACTAGTACCATACAAGGTACTATATGACCATGATAGTAAAGTGTATAAAGTATGTTAAAAGTTAGTAGTATTTTAAGTAATTTGAGGAAATTCTTAATTATGTAGATAATTTATTAATTGTGGGGATAATTATAAGTAAGTGGATAAATAACCTCTCCGGGTTGCCACTTGGCATCAATCTAAGCTTAAGGTGGCATTAAGAGGCTTGATGAGTCATAAGGCATGAAATTCCTTGTTTACACGTACAAGTTTTTTGATAAACAAGTTCAATTTCTTGGATAATCAAGATACGTTTTTTAAACTATAGATATCTTTCCTATTTGGAAGTGAAACTAAAATCTTCCATTTAAAAATTCTCTGTGGAAACAACTATATGGCCCTTCCAAAACTGTACTACATGAAAATCACTAAAGTAATATATTATTCTTTTATCTAACCGTTTGACTAGAAAGATTCAGAAACCTCCATTGTTTCATGTGTGTACACGAAGATAAAAAGGATACGTTATTTTCAGCAACAAATGCACAAAATCATCAACAAGAAAAGTGAAGCGTAAAATCCTATATGCCAAAAATATATTGTTGGATTCTGCAGCTCAGGTCTCAATTTCTTAAGTAGTTCGAGTATGTTAAGGTCATCCCTTCTTTCTTTTTGACATAATCCAAATTATATAGAAGAAACGAGCAAACTCACGATTTCCATAAATTACTCTACTCATAGAAATACTAGGGGTGTCTATATTCTTGATTCCCCATGTGAATTATTATTATTTTCTGTTCACGGGTCTCGAAAATACGTATGTTGGTAAAGCTTATTTCATGATATTAATCACAGGCATAATGACCTTATGACGTACCGAGAGATTTTATTAATGTATTCCATATGCATTACATACATTTATTCATGTACATTGACCCATGACTCAGATGGCGTTATATACGCGTATCTATGTATATGGGAAAGGTTATGGCGTTATATACACACCACCGCCTGATCAGCTGGTATACGTTGATGATTTTGCCCACAGTGGCCGATATGATATGATATGATGGGATGCCCTCGGAGGCCTGATGATGTTATGAAACATGTACCTATGCACAACATGACATTCATATGCATATGCATGACACTATAATTATTTCATGAACTACAGAGTTATCCAGACTTACAGGTTGAGTGATTTACTCTATATTTCTTCCATGTCTGTTATGTACTTATTTATGTGCCTTACATAGTATTCGTACTGACGTCCCTTTTGCCTAGGGACGCTTTGTTTCATACCCGCAGGTCCTGATAGACAGGCCGAGAGTCCTCCAAGTAGGCTATCAGCTCAGCAAAAGGTGTTGGTGCGCTCCATTTGCTCTGGAGTTGCTTATGTGGTCAGTAAGATTAGGACATGTACTGATTAGTATGGGGGGACTTGTCCCGACATGTATGATGTTTATGTACTCTTAGAGGGTTGTAGACATATGTCATGTACGTGAAAGATTGTACGGCCTTGTCGGCCTATGTTTTTAGTTTATAATGGATCATGTTGGCCTATTAGGCCCGTATATCACATGTATATGATTATGTAATAAGAAACATATGTTACGTTTGAACTCGGTTGAGTAAGGTACCAGGTGCCCGTCGCGGTCCATTGGTTTGGGTCGTGACATAATTATTCGAATTGCTATATGATTGTTGTATTGCACGAAGGGTGAATAAAAGAAGTTACATGCTTGTTAGCTAATAGTCAACACCATCTATAGTCACTGTTGTTTTCTGATATGTCGGAAATATATTGGTATGTGACAAGATGACTCTGTTTTAGTTGCTTGAGGACAAACAAAAGTCTAAGTTGGGGTGGTCGATGTGCCGTAGAATTGCAACACTTTTGATAATAATTACATACTCTTTATCTCGTCTTTTAAAGCATTTTATGTTATTTCCTATGTAGTTTTGGTGTTTTGCAGCATACCAGGCTTGAAGAACCAAGAACACATAAAAGATGACAAAAACCCATAGAAGAGCATAAATGTGGTAGGTTTGTGACTGCAAAAGTGAAGTGTGGGCCGCAGACCAACCGCATAATGAATCAGTTGTTCCTAATTTTGAGAGAGGATTGTGCGGTCTATTATGTGGTCGCATGACACTTGTGCGACCCGCATAATGACCGCATAAATGCAAAAAAGAGTTATGCGAGAGAAATTTTGCGGAATCATCTACGATTGCAAAATCAATGTGCGGAGTGCATAATAGATCTGCGATGAACAACTGGGCAACCGGACACTCAACAATGCAACGGAGTTGTAATTATGCAGGCTGCAAAGTGATTCTGCGACCCGATGATGTGATATGCAGGGTAATTTTTTCCATATTTTGACCCCGACTTTTAGCCCATGATAAATAGAATAACAAGGGTTATTATGGGACATCTTGCCTGAATAAAAGGCTACATTTAGAGCATTCAATACACCATTGTTTTGGAAGCTTTTGAAAAGAGAATGTTGTATCTTTGTAAGCTTTATGACTTTATTTATTTCTTTGTTCTTGGATTCTAGTATGAGTAGCTAGTTTTAAATACTAAGGTTGTGGATCCTAATTGAGTGTAATGTTAATGGGTGTTTACCAATGAATATATATATAACAATTGGTTTATATTTATTCATTTCACATGCTTCATTTAATGTTGGTGGTTGCAAACATTGACTAATGCCTTTTCATTCTATCATTACTTGGAAAAGTGGGTTAGGGTTTGGTACAATTGAATAGTAAAAACTCAAGGCTTTAAACCATGTTTAATGGAATCGCTTGGGAATAAGTGGGTTCTATTTGGCATAAATTGGTTGTTCTTAATTGTAACTCTTTTATATTTGGGAAAATAATAAAGAGAAAATACTACCTAACCATTGGGAAATATTGGGTAGTTATTAAGAAACCATTTGCATATCAATGGAACTTCCGTTAGAAATATATATTATTAACACCAATAGTATTACATTCTGTTGACAGGGACATAACCTTGGGTTCCTTAATCAAATTAATAACATTCTCATAAAAAATAGTTTTCTAGATAACTCATAATTACAACCATCTCTTCTATGCTAACGGAGTAAGATTATGACTTAAGTTAAGTTTCACACTATTCAAGTAACCTTTTCACACCTATTCCCTGTGGGATTCGACACCAACCTAGTTGGGTTATTAAATTTGACATCGACCACCTTACACCATTTATTTAGGTGTAATTTGAGTGTATCACGTACAATTCAGATATTGGAGGATATGCTACACGCTTGTGGCATGGATTTTAGGGGTTCTTCCGATCTGTTTCTACCGCTTTTTGAGTTTGCCTACAACAACTGGTACTAATCAACTATTCAAATAGCTCCATATGAGGCCTTGTGTGGGAGGCGGTGTCGGTCTCTGGTTGGTTGGAACGATCCACATGAGGCTAGACTATTGGGTACTAACTTGGTTCAGAATCTTTTGGACAAGATTAAGTTTATTCAGGATCGGCTTCACACGTCACAGTCTAGATAGAAGAGTTACGCCGATGGGATGGTTCATGATGTGGCCTACATGGTGGGAGAGAAGGTACTTATCAGAGTTTCACCCATGAAGGGTGTTATGAGGTTTGGGAAGAAGGGCAAGTTGAGCCCTATGTATATTGGCCCTTTTGAGGTGCTTGAGAGGATTGGAGAGGTGGCTTAGAAGCTTGCAGTTCCATCTAGTTTACTGAGTGTTCACCTAGTGTTTCATGTTTCCATGCTCCGGAAGTATTTCGGTGATCCGTGTCATGTTTTGGACTTCAGCACTGTTCTGTTAGACGGAGATTTGACTTATGACGTGGAGATGGTGGTCATTTTGGATTGGTAGGTTATAAAGTTGAGATCAAAGAATATAACTTTAGTGAAAGTACAGTAGATAGGTCTGCCAGTCGAGGAGGCTACTTGGGAGACCAAGCAGGAGAATGTAACGACACGTCCGATCATTTTGAGTATTGTAGCCCCATTTCCCCCAGTTATTGTTTATTCTATGTTTGTTTGTTGTTATGTAAGTTTCCGGGGTGGTTGGTTTGGTTCCGGGGATGTTTCAAAATGAATTGGGACACTTAGTACCAAGGTTGGAAGCCTAAGTTCAAAAAGATGACTAGATGTTGGCTTATGTATAATTGACCCCGGTATAAAGTTTTGGTAGTTCCAATAGCTCCGTATTGTTATTTTAGACAGGATGTGTTCATATAGTGATTTGGAGGTCCGTATATGGTTTTGGTTTGACTTGGAAAAAGTTGGAAGAATGGTGGTTTGGAGAGTTGAGAAGGTTGACCAAGAGTTGACTTTGTTGTTACTGTGCTCGTATTTTGTTTTCGAGAAGCTTGAATATGTATGTTGTGTCATTTATGACTTGTGTACAACATTTGTGGTCAATCGTAGTTGGTTTGATAGGTTTCGGCATTTATTGTAAAATTTGAAAATCCATTAGTTTCAATAGGCTTGAATTGAGGTGCGATCTGTGTTTCTGATGTTATTTGATATGGTTTAAAGCCGCGACTAAGTTTGTACAATATTTTGGGATGTGTTGGTATGCTTGGATGGGGTCCCGGGGGCTCGGGTGTGATTCCGATTGAAATCAGATCAAGAGTTGGACATGAAATTTCTGTTGGCAACAGTTCTGGTGTAACCGCACCTGCGAGGTTTTGGCCACAGGTGTGGAGCCGCAAAAGAGGCCATGAAGGTGCAGATACGAGAATTAGGGAGGAACCGCGGGAATGAAATCCCATATAAGAGGATTCTCTTTTGCACAAGAAGATGTACAAAAGCGGAAATGAGCAGGAATGGGTGGAGCCGCAGAAGCATAAGGACTCCGCAGATGCGGAAACGCAGGAGCGATGGTGAGAACGCAAAAGTTGTCGCGCAGGTTCGAGGACGGGACCACATGTGCGATTGGTTTGGGGCATTAGTGAGTTCGGAAAATGCGGAACTTTGACCGTAGAAGCGACTAATTTGACCGAAGATGCGAGATTTCTAGATAGAAGATAAAATCGGGGTTCTTAATGGTTCTCTCATATTTGGACTTTGCAAACTTGGCTAGTGGCGATTTTTGAGTGGGGTTTCACTAAATTTGAAGAGGTAATTGACTTCTGATCATTATTATTCAATAATATTGAATACCCGTTGAATCTCCCGCTTATATTATGTGTTTTTGAGGTGAGATTTGCGGAATTTTGAAGGTTAATTTGTTAGAGTGAGATTTGGGGGTTTGAAGGTCAATTTGTGGTCAGAATTAGATGATTTTGGTATAGTTGGACTTGTTATTTAATGGGCGTTCGGATTTTGTGAAGTGTGTCAGCTTCCGAGGCATGTTCCCAAGGTTGACTTTTTGACTTTGGTAAAAAATCATAGCTTTATCATTTAGAATCAATTCCTATATCATTTATTGATATTATTACTTTATTTTTGGCTAGATTCGAGCATTCTGAAGATTGATACGCATGGAAAGGGCTTGCTAGCAGACTGATTTGATTTGCTTGAGGTAACTATCTTATCTAAACTCGGTTGAGGCACTAGTTGCCCGAATTATTGTGATAGCTCGGTGCTATTGGGTGCACACATGCGTAGGGTTGAACCCATGTGGTGACACTAGGTTTATTTATTCATGTTGATATTGTGCTTATGGTATAATAAACCTAGAATTGACTATTAAACCTTAAGATATGATGCTTCGCACATTTGTGACATTGAGGTGAAGTACTTCACCGATGTTTGAGGCTACATAGGGGTTTAATTCCCAAGTATACTGATAAATGTTATCCTTTCTGAAAATTCGCCGGTTTGAGCTATGATAGTACACATTACACATGCCTACACTTTAGCATGCTGTTTATACCACTCTAGGAGCATGTGATTTGTTAATCATTCAATACATACATCCTTAGTCGAGGTATAATTGCATCCTTAGTCGTAGTTTGACATGTCTTTTACTTTCATGTGGTTCTTATAGTTTAGACAGTGTATTTTATTGTTCAGTTTCAGACTTGTATTCCATTGTAAAAGCGCATCACTCCGTATTTACCAATATCTAATGGGATTTACTTTTTATTAGCAATTATATTTATTGATACCTCAGACTTATGCTATCTCCATAAATTTTGTTATTTTGTTTTCCTTCGTTATCATGTTTCGTTTTTCCTAGCCTCTGTGTTAGGAGCGCTCACAACGGGTAAGGATTTTGGGTCATGTCAATGCGGTCCCGGAACATGGTTGATGATGAAGATGATGGATGAACGAGGAGCTTTAATGGAAGCCCAAAACCCCCATTCTAATTTGATTGATTCATTTAGACTCTCATTACGGTTTTTTATCAGAGCATTTTCTGGTCCTACTTTAAAAGTTGGTTTCACTTAGCACGTGACCCAATTCTGATGANACAGTCGATTGGGGGGGGGGGGGCAAGGGGCGTCATAAATTATCAACAACAAAAGGGGAGCGATGTATCAAGCATGGTAAAAGGTGGCGGAGTTGTTCGCTGCACTGTTGCGGCCACCGCACACCCGAAGCTCCACATCTTATTCATTTATATGAACTCACTTTTCACTTCCCTTATAAAAATGTGATTGAGCATGGATATAGAAAAATGATACTCACTAAAGTACCAGTTCTTTTATTCATTTTATATGATAATGCTTGACCGAGTACATATCTTATAAATGAAGATAGACATTGGGACATATCAAAAATATCATTATCTTTAAACGTGACACTTTTTGTATGATTATAAAAGCATGTTTTTATTTGTCGTTGGGATATATACTATTAACCATATGTTTGATTTGAATATAGTATTTATTATAGAACAAAGTATATTCAAATTTAATAAAGTTTCAAATAGACCATATAGTACACAGTATCCTTTACTTACATAGTAGATAATTTAGTGTGTAGAGTTCAGCTTATACACGGAAGATTAAATCATCGGTTCTTATAAGTATAAAGTGTGAGTTCAAAATCTAGTAATAGAATTGGACAAACCATCGGGGGTGATCGTAACACAAGATTAAATATGATTTATCTATATTATGGAAATAGTTTAATTCCAACACTTGTGCTAGTAAATTTTGTATGTATTGAATGAACCAAGTAGAGATAAATATTTTATACTAACCTAATAAAATAAAGTATATAACCATTAAATGTACTTATATTTTAATCTTGATATTGTTTACCCTTAAAATTTGATAACAATTAAACTTATAATATGGTGTTAAGGACACATGATTTCACCTAATACCAATTAATAAAAATGAAGATTAATAAAAGAATTGACAATAAAGTAAAGCAAACTAACGTTGAAACGTGATTCAGCCCTCGAGCTAGAGTGGTCTAGAACTAATTGATACCAAAACTATTAAATGTAAAGCAAGCTGATGATAAAGGAAGTATAAGCGGGAAAGAAATGTTATATTGATTTGATATGCCAGAATAATGTGTGTAACAAATAATTAGAATTCCCCTTTATATAGTAGAGGAATTCTATTTATGGTACAATTCTAATTACAGAAAGGAATCCCATGATTAGCTAGATAACCGTCCCTGGTTTGATCCGTTCTGAGATTTTTGCCATGATTGTCGACCAGTCATGGATATCTCGCCTTCTTTTATTACGCTATCTTTGGTCTTGCTCGATGTCTACCTTGTTTGGTCTCGATTCTTACTAGTCTCGATCTCGCCAGGTACCTCGAATTTCGAAGTCGGTACCTTACCCTCGTGCCTCAGTCTGATCTACCACGGGGTGGAGGATCTTCAATACATCTCCCTTGTCTCGGTCAATCAATAAAATCGGGTGGGCCAGATTTTAATTGTATCTAGTTAGTCCCCTCATTTTTTGGAGTGTAACAAGAAGAAATGAATTAAGCCTTCAATATTTACCTCGATCTGTCATGACATTACCTCCATGACATAATTGACAGTAGTGATTGAAACGTCCCGTCGATACAGTTTCCCAGACATTTAATGTGTGTTAGTTGGTGGTCGGCCACTAGTGGATTTGAACCGTCATCGTGAAACCCACAAATAGGCCTCTTTTACACTTTTTCAAACTTTATCTTCAACCTTTTCTGCTCTAAGCTTCAAAGTTCTTTGCAATTTTCCAAGTTTTTCACCAGATAATCTAAAAGATACAACGTTAAAATCTCCTTAAAATACCAAATATTATTATTTTTAAACTCAAAACCAAATGGCGAAAAAGTAAAAAATTGTGCCTTATAAGGAAGCTGCTTCATCCTCTCAACTGGCCGGCGGGAATCGCCAATGGAGCCACGCCTTGAGGAATGTATTCCTTGGGTGTGTGTTATCGCCTCCGATTTTAAGATCGAGAAAACTATATCGATCCCCGGTCTTTGCGAGCCAGTACCGAGATACATATGCTCGATACCAAAGAGCTTCCTTGATAAAGTGAATGAGTACTGCATCTGGCAGAATAAGGAGGTCGTGATACCGACCCCCGAGAAAGATATTACTACCCACATGGAAGAGTACCCGAGTGTTTACACTTACCCTTTCACTTCGGTCCCCTCGACCCAATCGTCATGGATTTCTGCAGAAAGTACCAGGTGACTCTCGGTCAAATTCATCACTCATTCTGGAAGATCGTCATATTGCTCCAATTTTTCTCTAGCAAAGTTGATGGGCTCCCCTTCACCCTCGACCACCTCATCGGGTTATACACCCTCCGGCTTTAGCGAAGCGGGTTAAGAAAGCTCCAGCATCGAGCTACTAATGTTTTCATCTTCAATATAGATGAGGACAAGGACCGGGGCTGGATGGATTGAGTCGTCAGGGTGAAGACCTCGGACCTAATTCCGGCCGAGAAGATGGCATTCCATGAGAGGTGGAATATGAAACGTAAGTACGATCCCTTTATTAGTTTCTACTTGTTACTTGCGTCTCTGCTTTTTCTCATTTATGTTATTTTTCAATGTAGTCGTTGCCTAGATGCCCGGTTCAATCCCCATCCTTAAGAGATGGGTTAGGGACCTAGTCTCAACCTCAATGTATGCTGAACGTGTATGGAGTGACCTATCAAAGGGCCGATGGTACGCCAAAAATAATGCTAAGCCCTTTTTCATGTGTATAGTGATTTTGCTAAGATATTTCTCTCATAGCTACTCAGCTTCTTTTCCTGCATGTCTCGCCAAAGATGCAGTATAGGCCCGCATATGGTGAGGAAGAGACTTCGACCCCAGTCTCGAATTCGGTGAAAGAAACAAAGAGAAAAAGGACCTCAACCTCCAAGGATACAGATCCCCAGAAAAGAGTAGCTCGAAAGATGAAAGAGGATACGTCGCCCTGCCTATAGATACACGTCGACTCCTAAGAGAGGAAGAAGAAGAAGAAACGACAACTCCGAGCTGGTGGCTCAAGTAAAGATGAACAGTGAGGCTCAAAAGACTGCCAAGCTGGTAGGAGCCAAAGACATGCTGCCCTAAGATGATGGGGCCTCAGGAGGAGACTTGGGTGGAGTCCCCGAGTCGTCAAAGGTTGAAGATGCCTCATATCGAGATAAAGAGGTACTGGAACCGACTGTAGAGGTAAGTCCCCAGGCTCCTCGGGAAAAAAGGATGCCCCAAGAGTTCCACTTGGGGCAATAGATATTTGAGACTCGCCAACCCTCCCTTCATTTTTCGAGGAGGCAATTCGGGAGGCCCATGCTATGAAAACTCCCGATGTAGAAGGCCTCTTCCATGGTTATTTTACTGGGATCGAAGATGTCACCGTTCTGAGTGACTTGGACATATCTAGGAAGGATCCAGGTGGGACCTCCTCGAGCTTCAGATTAACCAACTAGTTCCCGGCCCCAGCTCCTGTCCCGGGAGCAAACGATCAATCATCGTCTCTATCCCGGATGATGCATGAGTTTTTGGAGCCCCCGTAAGGGTGGCCAATTATATTTGGGGTCTGTTCACGAATGAGGAACATGCCCTAATGGATGTAGTGGAGGCTCCGTGTATTTTCAGTGAGGCACAACAAGCCTTGGATCAGGTAAGCCTTAACTTCCCTTGTGAATATCACATTTGTATTTTTCTTCTTTTTCTAACTTCATTCTTTTATCTATGTACGCCTCGGTGCTTCATCATGAAGCATTTTCTAGGTCTTGAGTTGAGCTAAGTCGGTACGAGGCTGACATTCAAAGGCTAACCGAGGAGAGGAATTCCCTCAAACTTCTTAGTGGGAAAAACTAAGAAGAGATCAAGGACCTCTAAGCCGGGTTGGTCGGAACACATAAAGAACAAACCGACCTGATTGAGCAGGTAATGAAAATCTTAGAAGCTAATGGCATCAGTTCGAGAACGATGGCTAATGCTTCAATCTCATAGGTTCATCAAACACTCGAGATAATAGAGAAGTTTCGCGAAGAGGTGGATACGATGAAGGAGGAGACGTTGGGATGGAAGAAAAATATGGACCACCTTGCCTCAAACAAGGAAGTTGCTCGAGCCCAACTATCATTGGTTCAAAATCATCTTCAAGGCATGAAGGACAAGAGCTCGAATCAGGCCAAGAAAATAGAGGAGCTCGAGTCTCGGTTGGCCACCGAACGTGCAAAGGACAAATCTATGGCTGAAAAGGCTAAGGCTGATATGGAGGCGATCTCGACCGTCAATTGATATGATGTGAAGCTACTCAAACCAAGTAAAAGAAACTGTCGAGGCTGCCAAAATTGTGTTCTTTGGGTTGCCGAGCTCGCTGAATGCCAATCTCGGAGGGAAACCCTCGAGGATATCCATGCTCGAGGTTTCGACCTGAAATTAAACCTGAAATTAGTTGGATTTAAACCCAAAATTGGGGGAAGTAGGGCATGAAAAATTTGGGACTTTAATTGAGTAATTGAAGGGGTTATTGTGGTCCGATTTTGATGTTCTTGGTATGCATAGACTCGGGAAAGGATGCGGATTATTTTCATGTGATTTTTATAGAATTCCAAGGCGTGGGCCCGGGGCTTGGGATTGGCTAATTTCGGGAATTTTTGTTAAAATTGATAGTTTTCGATTGGGCCTTGTTCCTTTAGCATATATTGATGATGTTAAGCTGGTTTTGGTTAGGTTCGGAGCAACCAGGAGCTGATTCGAGAGGCAAGAGCATCGCGGATTGGTATTTGGGCCGGTTTGAGGTAAGTAATGACTATAAATATTGTCCTAAGGGTATGAAACCCCGTGAAATTTTGAGATATAAAATGATGTTTTGGGTCGAGTACCCCGTTTTACTGATAGCCCGAGTGGCTTTTTTGAGAGTTTCTGACTGAGTGAGGCTGAGGGCCTGATTGTGAGGATACGATATGCCATAAGGTGGCTTGATATTAGAGCTTGGGCTGCAGGAGACCCTCCAGAGTCTGTACACACCCCCGTGAGCGCAAGTACCTACTGAGTGCGAGTGTCGAGTGACGAGTTATTGGGAGGCATGAGTGACAGTGAGGTTACCCTCGGGGCTGACACTGAGTGATTGTGAGGCATGCTGAGTGACTGATTCTGAGTGATGATTTTCCCATGGGGCAGTCTATGGTACATGTTTTGGCCCGAGTGACTAATTATGATTTATTTCATTTTACACTAAACGCTTTGGGTATTTATCTGAAATTTGTTGGAAATCACACTTTTCGAAGGATTTTTTTTAAAGTTGGATTTTAAAGCATGTTGATTTATTGTATACACTATTGAAAAGAAAGGATGTGCTTATTGTGAATTGATGATTTGATCCTATGTATTTCTTACTGCTTAGACTTGATTTATTTTTATTACTAATGAGTTGGCGTACTCACATTACTCCCTGCGCCCCTGTGTGCAGATTCAGGTGTTGGTACCGAGCGCTAGTTCTCTTCCCTCTTGCGGAGACGGAGTTGGGACTTCGAGATATTTGTTCAGCGTCCACAACATCACTTTTCCCATTTCTTGTTTTGTATTTAGTTCATCATTCCGAGTCTTGATGTATTATGACAGTAGGATTATTTTGTATTGCTCGTATATGCTCATGACGGTTGACTCCAGGTTTCGGGGTAGTGTATAAACTACTTTATTCATTTTTGTTCTTTAAACTACTTAAACGAAAGAATTTTTGTGAAAGATCGGAATAGTTTTGGAAATTATGAAATATTATGTCAGTATGTAATTGTTCGGTAGCCTAGTTCCATGATAGGCGCCATCACGGTCGGCTTAGGATTTGGGGTCGTATCATTCAGGCCGATCCAACCTACTACCAAGTTGTCCTATCTCTCCGAGTTCCTTCTGAGTTACCTTCAAATTGATTCTTCTCCTTTCCATACTACCAAAATACTCAACCCAAAACTCAAAACGCGAGACCCTAGCACAATCCACATTGTCGTAAGGCTCATAAGCCGCTGAATATTCTCTTAAGCATCCAAAAGTACCGCAAGTCAAACACTTACTCTGAGGAGACTTTCTATGAATTCGAATTATCCTTCCCCTTTCCTAATACCGAAATGTAGAATCCATAATGATGTAGAAACGCCACAAGTCTTGACACCCTGCAACGTGAATCTCAATTTCTAGCTAAATACACATCATGAAGATCCCCAATTGTTACACATAAATCTTGAATCCATCAGACCCATTCTCGAGAGTCATTTACTCTGCTCAAATCCCAATTAGACCGACCAAACAGACCGAACAATCTGTGCCCCATTAACACACCAACACCCAAGGGAGTAACCCACACCCTTAAGTAACCAAGAAAATTCCTACTCCACGCACACTAAACCCTTTACAGATACAACTCAATCACTCAATAGAACTCGTTTTTCCATAGAGTATAATACAACCTGTATCCAAAATTTCCATTAATCGTGTCATTCTCAAACTCCACCTCTGCAGGTCATAGTTGATTCACCAGTATACCTCGAACTTAAACCATTACAACATACAATCATGCAATTCATTTATCATTGGCAGACTCCCCCACTTGGCTCAAAGCCATAGATCAAGACAAACAATAACTCACAATTCCCATACGTTATCACTACCACAATATCATAGTGAGATTCAACTAAATCCTTCATAAGCTCATATAACACAACCCATCTAATATCTCAAATCATCTACAAATCTCGCATTCACCATTGTAATAGACATGCCAACTTCCTCAAGTGATCTAAACTCAAATCGCAACATATATCATTTGCTGGTAAAAGTGAACTTGCTACAAAATAACAAAAGGATCACACAACCTTAGGACACCCCGCAAGAGATACCCCGTCTGCTTAACCTCAAACTGATATCTCCCTATACCCTTCCAAAAATCATAGCTATTACGCAATCACTTTATCTTCCTACATTAAAACAAAACCAATGCCTACCTTAAAGGCATCAGATTACGCGGTATAAGAACCTTTGATGGCAGAACTACATTGGAGCTGTGGTCAAACCAGTCTTGGGCTTCTGAAAGCCCCCCACCCCCCACTCGTCTAACCACCTGAACACCCTCACTGGACACCACATGCCCTTAGAATGCTACTGAACTGAGCAAAAATTCACACTTGGAGAACTTTGCATAAAGCTTCTCCGCCCTCAATCTCTGTAATAAAATCCCCAAATGCTGAATATGATCCTCCTGGCTACGTGAGTACGCTAATTTTTCATCAGTGAATACAATAACGAAGGAGTCCACATACGGTTGGAATCCACTGTTCATCAAATGCATGAACATTTTTGGGGAATTGGTCAGCCCAAATGACATCATCAGGAACTCATAACACAACATGAGATCTACGTCACTCCACAACTAAAATACATGAGAGGTTCTTCAATATACCCACAACTCGAGGCCATACGTCAACTCAAGACAAAAGTCAAATACCCAACAGTTCTTGCTACATCTCCAACCAACTCTTTTTGTCACATTCAAACAACCTGAACACATATCATCATCAAATCATATTCAGCACATAGTCACCCAGTCACAAATCTCACCAATAAAGACACAAACGAACATATAAGTTCCAAATGTACGTGCTCACACAATCAAAATCTCGGCACTCAAGCCACAGACAAAATCCGGCCTCGAGTCCTCCAGACTGGCCTATCATAAACATGCTAAGATCACACCTCGCGCCTCATCCATAGAAACCACCAACCATCGATGCACAACTGATACCGAGCACTCACGTGCGCATTCGAATACATGGAAGCAATTCAAAGAGTTACGCTTTAGGACGAATTAATGGATTCGCACGACAAGAATTCATGAATGTTAGCTTTTTCCTAAGGGTGAAACCTCTCGAAGATAAGTACAGACGTCTCCTTACCGATCCGCAAGACTCTACTAAACCTGCTCATGACTTGTGAGACCTATGTAACCTAGGCTCTAATACCAACTTGTAACCATTCAATCATAAATCTTTCAGAAGAAAATCCAAATCAAGGAAAAATATGCGAAAAATACAAGTCTGAAAGTACTAAATCCAATACAGTCTGAAAGGACAATAGAAGAAGTCTACTAACAATGATAGTAGAGGATAGGATGGAGAAAAAAAGTTTGCGGTCAACACTCACTCGGACGTCCCGTGACACCTGAATCTGCACATAAGGTGCAGGCAGTAACGTGAGTAGGCCAACTCAGTAAGTAACAATCATAAATAAAGGCTGCGTGTACTGGTGAGCAGAAAAAATAAATCACATAAAGTTCATAATATAAAGTCTCAGTGGAACAACATTTTCGAAACCTATATTCAAGTCAAAATATCCAATTAAAACATTAATTTCGGTGGACACCATTTAAAACCAATTTCATCAGATCCAATGGAGGCTTTATCACAAAATAGAGTGAAAATAGTGATTTCATAAACAAGCCCCTCGGGAAAAACATATCACTCCTGAGAAGCCCCTCGGTCAAGCCTCACAGCCACAAAGGCCTCTTAATCACTCGTCACTCAGCACTCGGCACTCGGTACTCAGTAGATAATATATAATAACTGTTGCAGCTTGCAACCCGATCCATAAATATATAGTCGACTGCGCTCACTAGGGGTGTGTACAGTCTCCGGAGGTGCTCCTACAACCCAAGTATTATATCGCTACGGCGTGCAGCCCGACCCAATATTGTTGCGGTGTGCAGCCCAATCCATATATATATATATATATATGTGTGTGTGTGTGTGTGTGTGTGTGTGTGTGTGTGTATGTATTGATGCAGCATGCAGATTGATCCATATCATATATTGCTGCAGCGTGCAGCCCGATCCATATCGTATCCTCGCAAATCAGGCCCTCGCCCTCACTCAGTCCTAAACCTCATAAGCCACTCGACCGTTTCATTAAATTCAGGGGTCTCAGCCTAAAATAACTTTCATATACTTTAAAATAGAGTAATGAAACTGAATTAAACAATAAACAGGTAAACATGATTGAGGATATGCTTTCAAATCAAAACAGTGTTAGTATAGTAACAAAATACGCCTGAGGGTCCAAACAGTACAGGCACAAGGACCCAAACATGGCATTCAGGCCAAGTTATAAGAATTCTTTCTAAAACATATAGCTATCATATAAAGTTTATCAAAATAGGCAACCATACGGTTTCCACGGGACGGACCAAGTCTCAATCCCTACCGATGCATGCCCACACGCCCGTCGCCTAGCATGTGCATCACCTCATTTATCAAAATACAATGAAATTTTGGGGTTTCATACCCAGGTCTAGATTTAGAATCGTTACTTACCTCAAACCGGACGAAAATCTACTCCGCGATGCCCCTGCCGCACGACTCGGCCTCAAATCACCGTGAATCTATCCAAAATCAGTATCATATCATTAACACATGCTAAAGGAACAAATCCCTCGCAAAAATTATCAAATTAAATCAAAGATCCAGAAATTGGCCAAACCCGACTCCAGACCCACGTCTCGGAATCCGACAAAAATTACAAAAATAAAATCCGTATTCACTCACTAGTCTAGCCATATCAATTCATCAAAATCTAACATCAAATGGCCATCCAAATCCCCACTTTAGATGATAATATAAAGGTACAATCATGTAATTTAACCAAAATGAAATGAAGCAAACTTACCCCAATCACTCCTCTGAAAATCCTCTCTAAAATCGCCATCTCCCGAAATCTCTATTTAATTTCTGGAATTATAGACTCAAACCCTCGATTTTGGAATTAAATACTGCTACCCAGATTTTGTTCTTCGCGAACGCGACCGTCCTTTTGCATTCGTGTAGGCCAACCCAACTGACCTTCCATTTTATACTTCGCAAACGCGACCATAGCTTCGTGAACACGATGCTTTACCAGCTTCAAACTTGTGGAACGCGGCCCACTCCTCGCGAACGCGAGAACTCGAGCGCGCCCATGATGCATACTCCAATCAAACTTTCACGTTCGCAGCCTTCCCTTCGCGAATGCGAAGAACAAAAATCCTTAGGTCTAAAAATCCATCCACGAACGCGATAGGTTTCTCGCGAACGCGAAGTAGGAATTCTCTACAATAGAACACAAGCAAATCTCCCTACTTCTAAAGCCAAGAATCGATCCGTTAACCATCTGTAAGTCATCTGATGCCCTCGGGACCTCAACCAAACATGCTAACACATCCCTTAACATCATTTAAACTTAGTCGAACTTTCAAATCGCTCAAAACGACATCGAAATACCAAATTAACCCCGGATTCAAGCCTAAGGATTTCTAAACTTCCAAATTTACCAACGATTGTGAAACCAACCAAACCACGTCCGAATGACCTGAAATTTTTGCACACACGTCATATATGACACTACGGACCTATTCCAACTTTCAAAATTCAATTCGACCCCGAAATCGCCAAATATCCAATTTCGCTAATTCAAGCCTAATTCTACCACATACATCCGAATTACATTTAGAACGCAATCCTAGGTCCCAAATAACCCAACGAAGCTATCTGAGCCATAAAAACCTTATGTCGAGATCGTTTGCCCATAAGTCAACTTCCGGTTGACTTTTCCAACAAACTCATCAAATTAAGAGACTAAGTGTCTCATTCCTCTCCAAAATCACTCTAAATCCGGGCCAACCAACCCGAAACAACATAATAGAGCTGAAACACATATAATGAAGCAGAAATATAGAAAATGGGGCTAAAACAATCGGAACGACCAACCGGGTCGTTACACTTAAAGTTGTGATTTTCGGAATATTATATATGTTGGTATTTATGATGATGATACATGAGAGTAAAGAAATGAAAGTGTGGAATATGAAATGCGACCATTGTTCCATGGAAGAATAATCATATGTATGTCCAAGAGAGCCAAAGAAATAATGATGTCATAAGTGGTTGAAGGTACGAATGAGGCTATAAATGGTGTGAAAGGTTATGAGGTAAATGCAATTATATTTCCTTTTCCCTTGTATGAAGAAAAATAAATTTTTTTAATTTGGGAGTATCATTAGTCACTGAAGAAGGGAAGGTTCTCATAACCTAACATGTGAATATACCTCCACCCACATATACTGGGGTGAGGCGGCAGGGCTGCTTTGTGTAGAGATTGTTATTGTGAATACACCTCCACCCACATACAATGAGGTGAGGCAGAAGGGCCGGCTTGTGTGGAGATTGTGATTGTGGATACACTTCCACTCGCATACATTAGGTGAGGTGGCATGGCCCATTTGTGTATGGATTGTGGTATTAAATTACACTCCACCCGCATACATTAGGGTGAGGCAGCATGGCCGCTTTTTGTAGGGATTGTAGTATTGAAATTACACCTCCACCTGCATACATTAGGGTGAGGTGGCGGGGCCGCATTGTGTAGGGATTGTGGTATTGAAATTACACCACCACCCACACACATTAGGGTGAGGCACTGGGCCCGCTTTGTGTAGAGGTTGTTACAAGGGGTCGCCCAACCAAAAATAATACTATCTTCGTATTTTGGAAATTATTATGTTTTAACTTGACATTTCAATGTCATTGATTGTTATTTCCATGGTTTTTCCCTTCTTATATTGGCATTCTATTTTGAAAGAGGACAGTTATCTTTACATACTAGCACTGTTCCAAATGTACTAACATCCCTTTTGTCGGGGGTGCTGCATCTTCAATTGAAGCACGTGGTTCATCAGTGGGTAGCTTTATGGTCCTCATTAGAATTCACTCTCTATTCAGCAGGATTTGGTGATCCCTACTCTATTTCGGGCTTTATGTCATCTTACTTTGTACTATGAGGTATAGCCGGGGCCATGTCGCTGGCACATTGATTCTTCACTTATGTTTTACTTAGAGGCTCCATAGACAGGATGTGGGTGGTATTCAATATTGGGAATTGAACTAGAAAATGTTGGTACTTGGAAAACATGTTTTTATTATATTTATAAACTTGTAATAATTTGGAAATTATGACTGAAGTTTCTAATGAAATCTTTTCAATGTTTGATCGATGGAGTACATATCTTTTTTATTCATGTATGAGTTTGGGTAGAAGGAAATCTAACAGACTTGCTCAGCCGGGTTCACTCGGTTGAGCGTCGGTTGCGCTTCTTGATTTTGGGGCATGAAAAACATTGTATCAGTACCTAAGGTTTTAAAGTTTCCTAGGATATCTCGGAATCGTATCTAGTAGAGTCATTCTTATCGGTGTGTTATCGACCACATCTAGAATGAGGAGGCTACTTGGAAATTTAGGATTTTCTCATTTCTTTGGTACTCCTGATCATGCGATAGAGCTCAACATAGGAAGCTAATTTCCTCGTCATGTCTCATTTTCCATATAAGTAACCCACTGTTTCGAGTCAGCAAGTAGGGAATGAACGAGAACGTAAGAAAGGAAAGAGAGTTGTTCATACCAACAAGACAGAATGTTTAATTTGTAAGAAACGCCACTTGGGGACATGTTGAATGACTCTTGAAATACATTATGGTTGTGGAGTCGAGGAGCATCAAGAAAGGTACTGCCCTTTCAATCTAAAGTTACCATGTAAGTCACTCCTTGCTATATCATTATGAACACCGCATGATTTTTCCTTGTTGTATATGTGAACCCATATTGAAGAGCTCTCGTAAACATGGTCTTAACAGGATATTGTACCTACTCTTTGAATGAGACACACTATTCGTGAATCCACTATATCACAAATTCTCTTATTTACAACCTCTTGTGGAATTGAGCTCTATAATTTTGTCCTTGTATTGAGTTATAGATTTAGGATTAATACTTACCACTTTCTTTCCTAAATTCTCAATAATGGACTATAACTGATGAATTTCTTACAGAACCTTTTGATTCAAATGGATAACATCTGGTCACTTGTGCATATTCATGCACCACCATAATATTTACCTATGTGGTATCAAATCTAATGTAAATCAACCTAGTGTTGAGATCCTTCTTGAGCCATTCTTTTTCTCTCCAATGTATGTGGCTCCTATGGTTTGGGAAATCACTTTGTTCCTTTGTGTATATTATCATGAATACTTTTCATCATCTAGTAACATGAGAGCATATTTATTTGAAAGAAAAGTTTTCCGTATCTCTACTCCCCTCTCATAGGATCAACTATTGGCAAAGACAAAGCAATGAGAATGATAATAATCTCACAAGTGTTCAACTTCTTTTTCATCCTCATGGATTTGTAGCATAGATTCCTTGTGTCAAATACGGTTAAGAGCATAATAACTTCGTGTATATTGAAACCTATATCATAATGAGGGTACTAGAATATTCTCATTTCGAGTTAAACTGATTTTCCCTACATTCCAAGAGGTGATTGGTGTCACATAATTGGCTAGCTCTCTTTGAGGCCTACTATTTCCAAACAAGGCATGTACGGAATGAAACAATTGTTGTTGTCCTTTTAATGACTCATATCCTTCCAAGAATAACGGATGCTAATGTCTTTATCCTTCTGATTATGCCTCTCATATGTCACATATCTAAAATGACTCACTTCTGTAACACCTCAGGATTATGTACATGGTCCCACATTACCAATGCCTACTAGCCAACTCTATGACTCATTTTTTTAACCAATGATGTCACCACAACGAATCATTATTTCAGCGCTATTGGTAGTGACCTTCATGTTTCTTAGGATATAACCTCCTGAAATGTCGTGCTTAGCACATAGATGGATTCTTGAATAATTTTAGCCAATCTTGAACCTCATCGTTCATAGTTATATTAACCTATGGGGTTTAAAGGTTCAAACATGTCAAAGAAGAAGCATCATCGCGTGATCAAATATATTGGGTAGCAAGTTTTATTGTCATATTTAAGCTAGCACATCTTAGAGTAATTGTTGGAGATCACCAGAAGGTTAGTTTTGATGTTCAGCTTGAGGTTTAGAGTTGAAGAAAGTGAAGGGGTTATTCTCAAGATTTTCTCTATGAATATATTGGGTGAATTGTTAAGGAAGGTAAAGTATGTGCAGTCACATTAGGCCTTATGAAATCTTGAAGGAAATAGGCCAAACTATGAGTATGATGTTTCCCTATTTTTTTCCTCCGTGTACTCAGTGTTTCATGTGTCAATGTATAAGGAGGTAATTGGAAATACTTTGTATATTGTTCTGGTGGAGGTTATTGAAAGCGAAGTTAATGGATAGTTAGTTTACGAGAGCTACCTAATTGCCATCCTTGTTAGATAAGGCCTGAAGTCGGGATTGCCTACGTTAATGTGTTATGGCGAAGACTATAAGTCGAGAAGGTCACCTTTAAGGCCGAAAGTGTTGTGGAAAGAAAATATTTTCGCTTGATTGTATAGCAATTGGTTGAAAGTTACTTTCTAGGTGTTATGATTTTAAAATGTGCAATTCATGTCCAAATATCACTCATGATAATGTAATGCTTGTAATGTTCAGATTAGTGTTGTTGATATACATTGTGATGCTTGGTCGAGTTGTGGATATGTTGATAGGGTGATTTTGGTGATTCTCTGGCAGGTAAATAAGCCCAGTTACAGGGGGAACTCTGTCGATTTTTTTAGGAATTTGTAAGCATAGCAGAATTTTAAGGGCCATAAGTAAGTTTATATTTTTTGAAAGGAAATATGAGACCGGGGTAGTCATAAGTGCCTATGTGTAATGATTGGAGGTAAAATGTTGGTAACTCTATTCTTAGAAGTGACTTGTAAAATATTCGAGGATGAATGTTCTTAAGTGAGGGGGGGGATATAACACCCTGGAAAATTTGAAGTACTTAAGCGCTAGTAAGAGAGTTAATACGTGCTAATTATATTATTTTGTGTGTAAATGAGGACTATTAATATAATGGATATCAATTGGATATGATAATATGTGTAGAGGAATATTATAAGTGATGTGGAGTCTAAGGAGAGCCTTAAGTCCAAGTCAAGTTGGACATTACATGATAGGCTAAAAGTTCCAAATGAGTACGCACAAGACCAAGCTTTGGACGAGCATATCTAATATATATTAGGATTATATGTTGGATGACCTATAAAATTAAATATCTTTGAGTCCAGTTTCCAATGCATCATACCATTTTTCATTTAGACTCTCCTACAATAAGTTATGACCAAATTATCAAAGGCTGGTAGAATGTGATTATGCTGCCAATTCTGTGCCCGCGGAATCATTTTACAGGCCGTAGAAGTAGTCTGTGAACTATGGAATAGTCATAGAATTAACCTGTGCATCCCATTTATGGGCATCAATTTTGTGGTCCACTGTGCGAACAACATACCCATTCTGCGGTCCATTCTACGACCACAGTTCGGAGGGTTAATTTTTATATTTTCATAACCAGCCCCCATTTTCATAAATAGCCTTTGGGGTAAGAGATGGGTGATGGGGAGTATGATTCATGGGTGTAAGAGTAATTATGCATTCTTGTACTAATAAGGTATGTAGGAAGATTGTTGAGCTCAAATAAGTAAGGATTGGGTTGTGGAGTGAAGGAAATCTTCTAGAAGAACCTTATAGTTAAATTTGCACACCTAGTGTTTGATAAAATGCTCAAATGAGATAAAACCATGAATATCTTCCTAATTTGTTTTCAATTTTGTTATGTCTCAAAATAGATTGGGATTACTAGAATTTCTGGAACGTTATAGTAATTTAAGGAAAGCTTAAAGCCAGGTATGTTGGCTGAACTACTCTCTTAGAATTTAATTCCATGAAGTTCCCATAAGTTTCAAGTATGGTTGGCTCATGTTCCTTATTCTTCTGTTTTGGGTTGTTCCCTATAAATTAGGTTGTCCTTTATAAGCAAATTGTCGAGAATTTCCTATCTCATTATGTTATCATTCAATGATGTGTTCAAGAATTTTCTGTGTATTAAAATATTATGGCCTTGAGTAGTGTTTGAAATGAAACGTATCATGCCAAATTGTGGGAGAAAAACTCGACGTGCTTAAGACTCTTAATTGCTCATATGTGTACCTAAAGTCTTGATTGGAAATGCCTTGTTGTTGATAATGTATTAAGATGCTCGAAAGCAAAAGAAGTGAGTTGGTGATATAAAGTGTGGCCACCGTGCCAAGATTGAAAATTATACTTGTGGCTAGTGGTGACAATGAACTGAGATGATGTAAGAAATATTATGAAATGAGATTTGATTCAATTGTTCCAAAATTATTTACAAAATAGAATTGCCTAAAAGCATAAGTACTCAAGTGACGCCCACATGTGGCTGTTTTAGCTAATGTTATGCTTTATGAGTATTTCCAATGTATTTTGTGTTGTATATATTCATGAGTTGAAATTGTGTGTTTCCCTTTTTGGGGAAAATATTTCAAGAATAAATGATGTGTTACTCGATTATGATTTTAAATTGTGCTTCGATTGCCAATCATTTTACTGCATTTATTGCAAAGAAATCTATTGTGTTTAAATTCTTCATTTCTAAGGAACTTGAAGTTATGATCTCGGGAATATTGTATATGTTGGTATTTATGATGATGGTACATGAGAGTAAGGAAATGAATGTGTGGAATATGAAATACAACCATTGTGCCATGAAACAAAAATCATATGTATGGCAGAGAGAGCCGATGAAATAATGATGTTTCAAGTAGTTGAAGAGACCAATGAGGCTATAAATGATGTGAAAGGTTATGAGGTAAATGCAAATACCTGCACCCAAATATATTGGGGTGAGGCGGCAGGGCCGCTTTGTGTAGAGATTGTGATTGTGAATACACCTCCCCCCACATACATTGGGGTGCGGCAGGGCTGCTTGGTGTGGAGATTTTGATTCTGGATACACTTCCGCCCACATGCAATGGGGTAAGGCTGCAGGGCGACTTTGTGTAGGGATTGTAGTATTGAAATTACACCTCCAACCGCATACATTGGGTGAGGCGGTAGGTTGATTTGTATAAGGATTGTAGTATTGAAATTACACCTCCACCCGCATACATTGGGGTGAGGCGACAGGGCCACTTTGCGTAGGGATTGTGGTATTGAAATTACACCTCCACCCGCACACATTTGGGTGTGGTGGGGGTCCACTTTGTGTAGAGGTTGTTACATGGGGTCTCCCAAACAAAATAATACTATCTTCAAATTTTGGAAATTATTATGTTATAATTGGGAGTTTGGATATCATTGATTGTTGATTCTTGTTTACATGGGTTTTTCCTTTCATACATTGGCATTATATATTGAAAGAGGACAATTATCTTCGTACTAGTACTATTCCAAATGTACTAACATCCCTTTTGCCAGGGGCGCTGCATCTTCAATGGGTAGTGGTTCATCAGCGGAAAACTTTGCTCTTCATTAGTAGTCACTCGCTATTCAGTAGGTTTTGGTGAGCCGTACTCTATTCCGAGATTTATGTCATCTTACGTTGTATTTGGTACTATGAGGTACAATCGGGGTCTTGTCGGTGACACTTCCTTCTTCACTTTTGTTGTACTTAGAAGCTCCGTAGACAGGATGTGGGTGGTATCAGATGTTGGGAATTGAACTAGAAATGTTGGTATTTGGCAAACATGTTTTTCATTATATCTATTAACTTGTAATAGCGTAGAAATTATGAATGAAATTGATAACTAAATCGTTAAAATGTTTAATCAATGGAGTAAAACTCCTCTTTATTGATGGATGGGTTTGGGTAGAAGAAAATCTAACATGCTTGCTCGGCCGTGTTCACTCGATTGAGCGCCAGTCGCGCTCCTGAATTTCTGGCCTTGACATACAAGATCCTAAAATCAAGCTCCTCTCGAATGAGAAAAAAAATTCCAGTGATGGGTGCATAACGACAATCTTTTAATATGGATATTCTCGATAACGATTTTTTCTAAATGCTACCCGATGTCAAGTTGTTGAATCTTTGCCATCAGTTATGGTTCGTTCGAGATCCATCCTGTAGTGGTTGTGAACTTTGTAACATGTGCCAATTATTCGCCGACACAACTTTTGGTTATTCTCGGTTCCATATTCACCTTGCTATTTAGCCACTTGTTATCTACCCATTTAATCCCATACATATAGCCCTCATACTTTTCGGTGACATAACACAGTGTTACCGGGAAGAAAATGGGTATTTTTGCATCGCGGGAAAGTTCCCGAACGGTCAATGACTTTTGAAGAGACGCACGTCTCTTCGCGTTTATTACTCCAAACATGTGTTCCCCATGATTCACCAAGTATTCTTGCTGGTTTTCGAGGTAATCATGAACACAATATTTGTCATCTAGAACTTCTTTGATACTCATCATCTACTTCTCCACTTTCACTAATTTCATAATCATTTCTCCCTCTATCAAAATTTTCTTAGAGCTTTGCTATAATATTCAACTTCCTCAGCAAGAACATCTTTTAGCGATCCTTTACAACCATGTCTTCTTACACTGTTTTCTTTGGAAATACGGGTCTTCTCTTTGGTTGATGGTCAAAGAAGAACAAAGCCAAAGAGGTTGACGCGGAGTCTGAACCTCCAACTATTAACACCATCATACCACTCCATCTTAGCACCTCATCTAATCTTCAAGAACAAATCCCATATTCAACTCCTTAAACCCGTGGGTTTTGGCCAGCTTGCATGTACCCTTTTTCCATTCCTCCTTCTAGCACCCCTGCTGTGAAGGAGGACTACAATAGCCATAATGTTGAAATTCTCTCCCCAGATATGGTAGAGCGAGTTACCTACTCCTGGGAGGGGTTTACATATGTCTATATGTATCCCTTTACTTTGGGTCCCTTCTCTTTGGGGTCGAGTGAAGGGCTCGATCTAATAATTTAGAAATTTTGCCACTGATACCAGTTTTTCTTAGCATAAATGGGCCAATCCATATGGAGGAGGTGGCCTACCTTTATGAATTATGCATTGAGACAGGGGAAACCCTAACTCTTGCACATATGATGAACCTTTACTCCCCGAGAGTGATAAACTTCAGCAAGTGTGGTCACCACGCCATTCTCACCAGTGTAGATGATGACAAAGAATGTAGAAGGATGGAACGATTCGTCAGTATTGATATTAGGGACATCATCCGACCACAATTCTAGCTTTCCTCGAGTCATGAAATCTTTCAGGTAAGTCATCAGTTGTTTGCTTCCTTTCTTCGTAAAAGATAATTTTCTATTTTTCTGATTATTTTCGTTTTAAGCTACCTGTTGGGAACCACCGTGGGTGCACGGTCTGGACTGTTGGGTTCATAATATTCTTGATATTACAACTCCAGAATTCTATCGATGGAAAGAAATGGCTCCCAAGTATGCGTAGAGAGCTAAAAACCATGGTGAGTAAAATTCCTTTATTCTTCTTATTCTCTTCTTTATCTCAAATAGGTTAAGAGAAATTTACTTAACCATCTTTTTGCATGTGTAGGGATCCCGAAGGGCTCCATCATCTGGCTCGATGTCGACGCCCTAAATGACCCTGAGGAGGCTAGGAGGGTGTTGCAAAATTCCCTTGATCGGAGCAGAGCTCGTGAATCCATTTGAGCCCTCAGTGAGGGTGCCTATTCTAGGAGTCCCCAGTCACAACCCAAGAACAAGAAACTAAAAAAGAGACGTTCCTCTTCGGTTGGGACTCAATAGAGGAGGGTAAAGAAAACACTAACCGAGCCGGCCTTCGTGGTCCTCGTTGATGAAGGAGAATCTAGTAATGAAAAGGCTCCCCTTTAATGGATAAAATGATTTTCATCAACTCAACCAGATACTAAGTTGGGGGAGCTTCATTACCTACCAGCATAAGAAAGTCAGGCGCTCCGAGGTGAAATAGACCTGATTGAGAATGTTGATTCTCGCTTCCCGACCCCTATTGTTGTGTATGATCCATGGAGTTCGGACCCTAAGCTTTTTCTTCCCCCAACCACAGAGCAAGCAACAACAATTACTCCTTCTGCCACAACTGCTTCTTCTCCTTCTACACCGATAGCTCTATACCTAACGACGCCAGTTGCTCCTTCGCCATCAGCACCAAATTTCCACCGGCATCATTTGAACAACATGGGGATGCTTATCCTCCACGGTATCTAGACCACAGGAAATTGGGGAAACACTTACACTATGCCTTCTAAAGTTCCCCAAGAAAGCGATGCGCCATTCTTTCAATTTCAAAGGAGTGCCACATATTGTCCAAGCAGGTTGAGCTCGCGAATTATACGAGGCCACTGGCTTCGGTGAAAGACTGAAAAAGGATGGGCTCCCTTTCTGGGGAATTCGTGATACATAATAGCATTCATTGTTCTGTGTCGCTATATTCCTATTTTCTTTGTTTTTTAAATGTTTCCATTATAACCTTAACTCTAACCTCTTTAGGCTAAACTCCATTCTTCTACGGGACTATATAGGTTGATCCTGGATAAAAAATGACTTTCTTCCGAGCCAGATCAACTTTTGGCTGAAACGAATCAGCTTGCCACACGTCTCTTGGTGTTAGTGGCAAACCCAAAACCAAGAAGTTGCGCAATCACAAAAAGACCTTAGAGAGGCCAAGGCTAAATGGTTCAAACTTCAGGATGTTGTAATCGTCTTTGTTGAGCTTGAGTCTACCTTCAAGGAGAAAATTAATATTTTGAAGCCCAACTTATGCTCCAAAATCGAGGAGGCAAATGTTGTCGAGGAGCAGAGGGACAAAAGGGAAGAGAGGCTCAGGGTCATAGAGGAAAAACGACTCCACTCAATTAAAAATATTGATCTTTATTCTCGCCTCAACGCCATGAAGGTTGAAAGGAGGAGATCCATGCCGAGATCGATACACTCCGAAAAAAACTCCCGGATCAAGAAGATTCCCTCGTCTTTAAGAATACCTATTCTATATATCATATGAAGAGGAAGACTTTGGTGGAGGCCAAATTGGGCATTGCCGATATTTATGGTTACATTGCCAAAGCCCTAGAATTGAAGTTAACTACTCATGAGAATCTTCCTGCTCGCTGCAACTGACCCTCAAATACTAGTTCCGAGTATTCAAGAACCGAAGGGGAGACCAAAGAAGATGAAGGCACCAAGCCGGAAGGGGAACAATCTCTTTCCACTAGGGAAAATGAAGGACTTTCTCCTCCTTTGGGTTCTGGCAGCAAAGAATAATGTATATTTTTTTATCATTTGCAATTATGTATGGCAAAACCTTTTATTGAGTTTGGTGATTTAATAAAAAAAAATTCTTAAGTGTTGTGCCAAAATATCCTTTTCACTTATAGTTGATAAAGCTTTGGGTATATTTTTTTATTCGATAGCTTTTAATTTCGGGCATAATACTTATGGAATCTACCCTTTACTGTGAGGGTTTCATAAGAGAGAGACCTTATGATTATGGTGCTCTTGAACTGGAAATCTCTTGTTCATTACAACACAAGTATTTGAAGTTTTTGTTAACTCTCAAATGACGAAATAAATTAACATATCATGTGGATGGGAAATAAGACAAGAAAAATAAGGACTTTTATTTAATTCCCTTCTATCTTTAAGAGTACATTCACATAAATATTCATTTGCTTTAGTAAATAAATATGACAATACATGTGGCTAACTGGTACAACTTATTTATACATGGGTCATCATGCAGTCCTAGGTCCTAATAAGATATTAATCTTGGTTCTTACAATCCCCAGTTTTCATGGCAATCTTGGTGTCGTATCATGCATTCCCCATGTGTTCGAATGCACAATATGAGAAACCTAACACCAGAAGTCTTGTATTCATACTGCTGCTTCATCAGTTGAGAAAACTTGTGAACAGTTAAATAATCCTTCTGAAAAATGGAAGGCGAGACATGTCATCTAGCCAAAGATTATTTGGCCATCCACAAGTTGTTTACCATTCAGGCTCGTATTCGTTCATCCCATCGGTGTTCGAACTTAAGTGCCTTGGTATTTATAGGTCCTGCCTTTGCCGATGATACTTCCTTCCCAGTATGCTTTAAGTCACTGCCTCGTTAAAAACCATGCCGAAAAACCTGATTGGGAAAAAAACTGGTCGAAGGAAAAAATAGTGCAGCACATACTTTCAGTATCAGCAGGAATCTTCAGCAATAATACCTTTTTAGGTGAGTCACATTCCAATTGTTGGGCAGTATGATTCCCTCTTGATTTTTCAATTCATATGATCCTTTACTTGTGATAGTTGAAACTTGATAAGGACCTTTCCATGTTGGTCCCAACTTTCCGGTGCTGACTTCTTGAATGCTCTAACTAACCTTCCTCAAAAATAAATCTCCTGCTTTGAAATAAAGGAGATTCACCATGCGATTATAATACCTTTCCATCCTTTGCATTTGGGACCATCCGCACATATGCTAGGTCCCGGTTTCTTCAAAAAAGTCTAGCTTCACCAGCAACACTTCATTGTTCGCTTCTTCGTTTGCTCCAGAAAAGCTCAAAGTTGTTTCCCCTAATTTCACTAGCATCAGAGAATATGAGCCGTGTACGATAGGAAATGGAGTTTCTCCGATGCTTGACTTCGTCGTGGTGAAATATGCCCACATCACCCCTGGTAGTTCATCTGGCCCTTTTCCCTTAGCATTTTCTAAGTTCTTCTTAATATTTGGAATGATTATCGTATTGGTTGACTTCGACTACTTGTTAGCATTCGAGTGGTACGGAGAATAAGTAACTTTTTTGATATTTAACCCTTCCGAGAACTTTGTGACCTTTGAACCTACAAACTGTGGACCGTTCGTTGTCACGTGTAATTTCTTTCGATATTCAAAATTGGCAGATTATGGTGTCCCATATGAATTCAACCCCTTTGTGTTCTCCAATATTTTGGTATGGACTTGCTTCAACCCATTTAGTGAAATAATTAGTTAAAACCAAGAGGAATATTACCTTTTCGCGGCTCGGTAGTAAAGGTCCAACTATGTTCATCCCTCATTTTATGAATGGATATGGAGACACCACTGAATGCAATAGTTCCACTGGTGCAATAATTATTCATGGTGTTGACATTCGTCGCATCTTCGAACGAATGACTTCACATCCTTTTCCATCGAAGGCCATTAATATCCACCCCTGACAAACTTGAGAACTAATGAGTCAGCACCGGAATGGTTCCACCCGACTCCTTTGTGGACTTCTCCTATCACATTGTCCACCTCATAGGTCCCCTGAAACCGAGCCACTGGTCCTTAGAATGATCTCCTGTATAACTGCCCATCTATGAGACAGTAGCGAGATGCTTTGGTACGCAAAGTCGGGACGCCTTTGGGTCTTCGGGTAATTTACCATGTATGAGATATTCAATGGACTCGTTCCTCAAGTCCCAAATTAAGTTGGACGAATTTACTTTGCAATGGTCGTTTACATCCAACACAAAATATAGTAGTTGGAAAACCGTACTGGAATCAGATCCTTTCATCTCTGTGAACGACCCCAAATAAGCCAACGCATCTGCTTCCACATTTTCTTCCGTCAGAATGTCAACGCTTAACCATTACCTGAATCGTGCAAGTAATGCATGAACCTTGTTCAACTACTAATGCATGCATTCCTCCTTCGTATCGAAAATCTCATACACTTGATTTACTACCAGCTGGGAGACACACTTTACCTCGATGACCACGAAACCGCCCCTAGGCTGCCTAAAGTCTTGCAACCAAGGCTTCGAACTCGGCTTCATTGTTAGATAATGATACAGTTCTAGTGTCGTGCCTTAGGGTCTCCCCGGAAGGCGTGAGTACAACTATTCCGAGAACCTACCCTTATACATTGGAGGCTCCATCCATAAGCAAGTTCCAAACTTCCGATGTAATTCCCGATGAGTTCCAAACAAGTTCCAAACTCTCCGCGGCAACTAATGATTTGCATATTTTACTCAAAACCTTATGTTAAATTATGTTCTAAATATTGTTGCAATATTTGGGCAATAAGCCGTGTTTGGGGCCTCATGTCGATCTGTTTAGACCCCGTGGGGCTTTTTAGTGATGTTTTCCTCACTATTTATTGATGATTTCGCTCAGTCGCATTGTGCTTACTGTTTTCGAAACTCAGTCTGATTTACACTACTTTGAGATTTAAAAATGATGTTTTGGGCCGAGTACCCTATTTTACTGATTTGCGCGAGGAGCTTTTGAGAGGTTATGCTGAGTGAGGCCGAGGGCCTGATTGCGAGGATATGATACGCCACGAGGTGTCTTGATATTAGCGTTTGGGCTGAAGGAGCCCCTACAGATTCTGCACACACCCCTAGTGAGTGCAACAAGTGCCGAGTGACGAGTGACGAGTGATTGGGAGGGATGGGTGACTGTGAGAGATGCCCGAGGGTCTGATTATGAGTGATGGTGAGGTATGCCCGAGGGGCTGATTATGAGTGTCTGTAAGGCATGCCCGAGGGGCTGATTATGATACATGTTTTGCCCGAGGGGATACTTATGATTTTACCACTTTCACTTTGAATTTATGAAATATGATTGCCTAAGGGGCCTCTTTATGATTTACTTTATTTTATAGTAAATATTTCGGTTTGAAGTTGTTGAAAATATACATGTCTCAAAGGATTTTTCTGAAGTTGGTTTTAAGGCATGATGATTTCATATATCTATGTTTATACTGTTGGAAAAAAATGTTGTGCATATTGTTAATTGATGACATTGATTTTTATTTGATTTCTTGCCACTTAGACTTGATTTATTTTCATTACTATTGAGTTGGCATACTCACATTACTCCCTGCACCCCTGTGTGCAGATTCAAGTGCAGATACCGAGCATTAGCTATCCATTCTGTGCGGATCCAGAGTGCGGGATATAGAGGTAGTTGTTTAGTGTCCGCAGCATCTCTGTTTTCCCTTCTTGTTGTATCTAGCTATTTATTCAGAGGTTTTGTATTAAAATAGTATACCTTTTTGGCTTGTCTCTCTTAGATGCTCATGACATGTTGCCTTCGGGTTTTGGGGTTGGTTGTACTGTTTATTGGCCTAATGTGTTTAGTAAACTCTGTATATTTTATGAAATTCTTGAAATTGGTTGGGATTTCAAAAGAAACTGTAAGCATGGGATTATTGGCTAGCCTGGTTCCACGATAGGCGCCATCACGACCGATTTAGGATTTGGGGTCGTGACAAAAGGATACAAAATATGATGCAAGATTTTAAGGTAAGTACGGTAAAGGTGGACAACGTACTCGATATTCAAATGTAGAAGGTTGTGAATTGTCCATACTTCGGACAAAAGGCTAGAAATGCTGAGATTCAGTATCCAGGAATGATAGTAGCGTCGTCTGTGGCATATCTTCCAACCTATGGTTTTTAAATATCGAGAGATCCAGGTAAGAAAGTAAAGAGGAGTTAGAGGTGATGTGATGTATCGCTTGATGTTCTAAAATAACACAATAAAATCTATGGTGCAAGCAAGTGGAAGGAAGGTTGCAATATAAAGTATGGTAGGGCGACGATATTTTAGGAAGACAGGAGTAAGGATAAGAAAGGGAAAGTGAGAAGGTGACGAGAATGGATAAGTACTCGGGATTAAGCTCATGAAAACAAGAAACGAAGATGGTTTCTTTAAGTTATAAAAAGCTCAGTATAGCCTGAGTTAACTCAAAGAAGTCTAAGACTAATGACATTTAGAATAGACAGTATGTTGCCTAGTAGGAGAATAAGGGTATAATTTCTGGTAGGTAAAGGATGACGTTTGGGCCTTCGATTGAGTTATAATTTGAAAAGAAAAGGGGGATTTCATGAGTTGTATGGGATTATAATAACCCCCAAAGGATGAATTACATTTGGATACTATGAAATACGGTTATGTAAGAATAGTATCGTCCGCAGGTGGATCACTCTAATCACTTCAGATATGCCCCGATGAGACGTAAGCCTTAGTGAAAATGTATTACGTAAGAGGTTTCAAATTATCTATAGTAGATTGCAAATCAACATTGATGTGAATCAACAATGGATGAATAAAAGTTACAGAGTACGAGATAAAATTAGGCAATTGAACAATAAGGAAAAAGCATTAAATGATTTAGTTTTATGCATATAGGATAAGAAACGAGAATAACTTAGAGTTTGGTAGCAGACCTCAATAACCATAAATCGAAGTAAGAATTATCGTATAGTATGGCCTACTTTGATTTAGTAAAGCCAATGACGCCCAGAGGGACAGCTTGACATAATTTTGTATATGTTCACAAAGTGAAGCCTAGAGATTGGCTAAAAGCTGGAAGAGGAGAGAAGAGGAAGGCGCACATACAAAGTTAGAGTCATAAAGGCTGAATGATAGAAGTTAGCAACAATTACGAGATTAGAAGGATTCCGACTACAAGTCGTGGTGTGAGAAAGATTCTTAAAGGGGGGAACGCCCTAGCCTTTGGGATTCATTCACAGAACAGTCTCCTAGATGGAAAGATGAGTACTAAGGTATTCGCAAGACCTATGGGTTATGAGAATGATAAGAGCATCAGTCAACATTCGAGGACGAATGTTCCAAAGGGGGGAATGATGTTACGCCCTGCAATATTACGTCTCGCAGTATTAAATTACGACGATGTTGCACCCTGTAGTATTGTATGTTGAATTTGTCGTAAGTTAATTGACATCAGTCCAAGGAAAAAATTGTTTGGAGGTTGTAAGGATTATGCTATTTCAAGCAAGTGATGAGTAAATTCGTAAAGGTGAGAGGGGAAGCAAGTCAAGGAAAATAAATTCTCGTCCAAGTTTGGCATGTTGGGATAAAATACCGAACGAGCATGAATACTCGATTTTTGGTGACTAGTACCATACAAGGTACTATATGACCATGATAGTAAAGTGTATAAAGTATGTTAAAAGTTAGTAGTATTTTAAGTAATTTGAGGAAATTCTTAATTATGTAAATAATTTATTAATTGTGGGAATAATTATAAGTAAGTGGATAAATAACCTCTCTGGGTTGCCACTTGGCATCAATCTAAGCTCAAGGTGGCATTAAGAGGCTTGATGAGTCATAAGGCATGAAATTCCTTGTTTACACGTACAAATTTTTTGATAAACAAGTTCAATTTCTTGGATAAACAAGATACGTTTTTAAACTATAGATATCTTTCCTATTTGGAAGTGAAACTAAAATCTTCCATTTAAAAATTCTCTGTGGAAACAACTATATGGCCCTTCCAAAAATGTACTACATGAAAATCACTAAAGTAATATATATTATTCTTTTATCTAACCGTTTGACTAGAAAGCTTCAGAAACCTCCATTGTTTCATGTGTGTACATGAAGATAAAAAGCATACGTTATTTTCAGCAACAAATGCACAAAATCATCAACAAGAAAAGTAAAGCGTAAAAAGCCTACATGCCAAAAATATATTGTTGGATTCTGCGGCTCAGGTCTCAATTGCTTAAGTAGTTCGAGTATGTTAAGGATATCCCTTCTTTATTTTTGGCATAATTCAAATTATATAGAAGAAACGAGCAAACTCACGATTTCCATAAATTAATCTACTCATAGAAATACTAGGGGTGTCTATATTCTTGATTCCCCATGTGAATTATTATTTTCTGTTCACGGGTCTCGAAAATACGTATGTTGGTAAAGCTTATTTCATGATATTAATCACAGGCATAATGACCTTATGACGTACCGAGAGATTTTATTAATGTATTCCATATGCATTTCATGAATTAGTTCATGTACATTGACCCATGACTCATATGGCGTTATATACGCGTATATATGTATATGGGAAAGGTTATGGCGTTATATACACACCACTACTTGATCAGCTGGTATACGTTGATGATTTTGCCCACAGTGGCTGATATGATATGATATGATATGATATGATATGATGGGATTCCCTCAGAGGCCTGATGATGTTATGAAATATGTACCTATGCACGACATGACATTCATACGCATATGCATGACACTATAATTATTTCATGAACTACAGAGTTATCCAGACTTACAGGTTGAGTCATTTACTCTATATTTCTTCCATGTCTGTTATGTGCCTTTTTATGTTCCTTACATACTTGGTACATTATTCGTACTGACGCCCCTTTTTCCTGGGGATGCTTTGTTTCATACCCGCAGGTCCTGATAGACAGGTCGAGAGTCCTCCAAGTAGGCTATCAGCTTAGCAAAAGGTGTTGGTGCGCTCCATTTGCTCTGGAGTTGCTTATGTGGTCAGTAAGATTAGGACATGTACTGATTAGTATGGGGGGCCTTGTCCCGCCATGTATGATGTTTATGTACTCTTAGAGGCTTGTAGACTGTCATGTACGTGAAAGATTGTACGGCCTTGTCGGCCTATGTTTTTAGTTTATAAAGGATCATGTTGGTCTATTAGGCCCGTATATCACGTGTATATGATTATGTAATAAGAATGATATGTTATGTTGGTAATTTGTTGAGTAAGGTACCAGGTGCCCGTCACGGTCCATCGGTTTGGGTCGTGACATAAAAATTCGAATTGCTATATGATATTTGTATTGCACGAAGGGTGAATAAAATAAGTTACATGCTTGTTAGCTAATTGTCTACACCATCTATAGTCACTGTTGTTTTCTGATATGTCGAAAATATATTAGTATGTGACAAGATGACTTTGTTTTAGTTGCTTGAGGACAAACAAAAGTCTAAGTTGGGGGTGTCGATGTGCCGTAGAATTGCAGCACTTTTGATAATAATTACATAGACTTTAGCTCGTCTTTTAAAGCATTTTATATTATTTCCTATATAGTTTTGGTGTTTTGCAGCACCAGACTTGAAGAACCAAGAACACATAAAAGATGACAAAAACCCATAGAAGAGCACAAATGCGGTAGGTTTGTGACTTCAAAAGTGGTGTGTGGGCCGCAGACCAACCGCAAAATGAATCAGTTGTTCCCAATTTTAAGAGAGGATTGTGCGGTCTATTATGTGGTCGCATGACACTTGTGCGAACCGCATAATGACCGCATAAATGCAA
Source organism: Nicotiana paniculata (assembly GCA_005239505.1). Lineage (NCBI taxonomy): Eukaryota > Viridiplantae > Streptophyta > Magnoliopsida > Solanales > Solanaceae > Nicotiana > Nicotiana paniculata. The sequence continues at coordinate 47,523 of ML341208.1, read as the reverse complement.
AAAAGAGTTATGCGAGAGCAATTTTGCGTCATCATCTACGATTGCAAAATCAATGTGCGGAATGCATAATAGATCTGCGATGAACAACTGGGCAACTGGAAACTCAACTATGCAACGGAGTTGTAATTATGTAGGCTGCAAAGTGATTCTGCAACCCGATGATGTGATATGCAAGGTAATTTTTTCAATATTCTGACCCCGACTTTTAGCCCATGATAAATAGCATAACTAGGGTTATTATGGAACATCTTGTCTGAATAAAAGACTACATTTAGAGCATTAAATACACCATTGTTTTGGAAGATTTTGAAAAGAGAATGTTGTATCCTTGTAAGCTTTATGACTTTATTGATTTCTTTGTTCTTGAATTCTAGTATGAGTAGCTAGTTTTAAATACTAAGGTTGTGGATCCAAAATGAGTGTTATTTTAATGGGTGTTTACCATTATATATATATATATAACAATTGGTTTATATTTGTTCATTTCTCATGCTTCATTTAATGTTGGTGGGTGCAAACATTTACTAATGCCATTTCATTCTATCATTACTTGGAAAACTGGGTTAGGGTTTGGTAGAATTGAATAGAAAAAACTCAAGACTTTAAACCATGTTTAATGGAATCGCTTGGGAATAAGTGGGTTCTATTTGGCATAAATTGGTTGTTCTTAATTGTAACTCTTTTATATTTGGGAAAATCATAAAGAGAAAATACTACCTAACCATTGGGAAAGTCTTATTAACAACAATAGCATTGCATTATGTTGATGGGGACACAACCTTGGGTTCCTTAATCAAATTGATTACATTCTCATAACAAAATAGTTTTCTCGATAACTCATAATTACAACCCTCTATTCTATGCTAACGGAGTAAGATTATGACTTAAGTTAAGTTTCACACTATTCAAATAAACTTTTCACACCTATTACCTGTGGGATTCGACACCAACCTAGTTGGGTTATTAAATTTGACATCGACCACCTTACACCATTTATTTAGGTGTCATTTGAGTGTATCACGTACAATTCAGATATTGGAGGATATGTTACGCGCTTGTGGCATGGATTTCAGGGGTTTTTCTGATCTGTTTCTACCGCTTGTTGAGTTTTCCTACAACCACAACTACCAATCAACTATTCAAATAGCTCTGTATGAGGCCTTGTGTGGGAGGCAGTGTCGGTCTGTGGTTAGTTGGAACGATCCACATGAGGCTATACTATTGGGTACTAACTTGGTTCAGGATGTTTTGGACAAGGTTAAGTTGATTCAGGATCGGTTTCACACGTCACAGTCTAGATAGAAGAGTTTACGCCGATGGGATGGTTCATGATGTGGCCCACATGGTGGGAGAGAAGGTACTGCTCAGAGTTTCACCCATGAAGGGTGTTATGAGGTTTGGGAAGAAGGGCAAGTTGAGCCCTATGTATATTGGCCCTTTTGAGGTGCTTGAGAGGATTGGAGAGGTGGCTTAGAAACTTGCAGTTCAATCTAGTCTACTGAGTTTTCACCTAGTGTTTCATGTTTCTATGCTCCGGAAGTATTTCGGTGATCCGTGTCATGTTTTGGACTTCAGCGTTGTTCTGTTAGATGGAGATTTGACTTATGACGTAGAGCTGGTGGTCATTTTGGATTGGTAGGTTATAAATTTGAGATCAAAGAATATAACTTTAGTGAAAGTACAATAGATAGGTCCGCCAGTCGAGGAGGCTACTTGGGAGACCAAGCAGGAGAATCTAACGATACGTCCGATCATTTTGAGTATTGTAGCCCCGTTTCCCCCATTTATTGATTATTCTATGTTTGTTTGTTGTTATGTATCTTACCGGGGTTGTTGGTTTGGTTCCGGGGATGTTTCAAAATGAATTGGGACACTTAGTACCAAGGTTGGAAGCCTAAGTTCAAAAAGATGACTAGATGTTGGCTTATGTATAATTGACCCCGGTATAAAGTTTTGGTAGTTCCAATAGCTCCGTATTGTTATTTTAGACAGAATCTGTTCAGATAGTGATTTGGAGGTCCGTATATGGTTTTGGTTTGAATTGGCAAAAGATGGAAGAATCGTGGTTTGGAGAGTTGAGAAGGTTGACCAAGAGTTGACATTGTTGTTACTGTGCTCGCATTTTGTTTTCGAGAAGTTTGAATATGTCAGTTGTGTCATTTATGACTTCTGTACAACATTTGTGCTCAATCGGAGTTGGTTTGATAGGTTTCGGGTTTTATTGTAGAAGTTTAAAATCCATTAGTTTCAATAGGCTTGAATTGAGGTGCAATATGTGTTTCTGATTTTATTTGATATGGTTTAAAGCCTCGACTAAGTTTGTACAATATTTTGGGATGTGTTGGTATGCTTGGATGGGGTCCCGGGGGCCTTGGGTGTGATTCAGATTGAAATCAGATCAAGAGTTGGACATGAAATTTCTGTTGGCAACAGTTCTGGTGTAACCGCACCTGCGAGGTTTTGGCCACAGGTATGGATCCGCAAAAGAGGCCATGAAGGTGCAGATACGAGAATTGGGGAGGAACCCCAGGAATGAAATCCCATAGAAGAGGATGCGCTTTTGCACAAGAAGATGTACAAAAGCGGAAATGGGAAGGAATGGGTGGAGCCGCAGAAGCGTAAGGACTCCGCAGGTGCGGAAGCGCAGGAGCGATGGTGAGAACGCAGAACTTGTCCCGTAGGTGCGAGGACGGGACCACATGTGCGATTGGTTTGGGGCATTAGTGAGTTCGGCAAATGCGGAACTTTGACCGTAGAAGCGACTAATTTGACCGAAGATTCGAGATTTCTTGATAGAAGATAAAATCGGGGTTCTTAATGGTTCTCCCATATTTGGACTTTGCAAACTTGGCTAGTGGCGATTTTTGGGTGGGGTTTCACTAAATTTGAAGAGGTAATTGACTTCTTATCATTATTATTCATTAATATTGAATACCCGTTGAGTCTCCCACTTATATTATGTGTTTTTGAGGTGATATTTGGGGAATTTTGAAGGTGAATTTGTTAGAGTGAGATTAGGGGGTTTGAAGTTCAATTTGTGGTCAAAATTAGATGATTTTGGTATAGTTCGACTTGTTATTGAATGGGCGTTCGAATTTTGTGAATTTTGTCAGGTTTTGAGGCATGTGCCCAAGGTTGACTTTTTGACTTTGGTTAAAAATCATAGATTTATCATTTAGAATCAATTCCTATATCTTTTATTGATATTATTACTTTATTTTTGCCTAGATTCGAGCATTCTGAAGATTGATACGCGTGGAAAGGGCTTGCTAGCAGACCGATTTGATTTTCTTGAGGTAACTATCTTATCTAAACTCGGTTGAGGCACTAGTTGCCCGAATTATTGTGATAGCTCTGTGCTATTGGGTGCGCACATGCGTGGGGTTGAACCCATATGCCGACACCAGGGTTATTTATTCATGTTGATATTGTGCTTATGGTATAATAAACCTAGAATTGACTATTAAACCTTAAGATATGATGCTTCGCACATTTGTGACATTGAGGTGAACTATTTCAGCCATGTTTGAGGCTACATAGGGTTTTAATTCCCAAATATACTGATAAATGTTATTCTCTATGAAAATTCACCGGTTTGAGATATGATAGTACACATTGCACATGCCTACACTTTAGCATGCTGTTTATACCAGTCTAGGAGCCTGTGATTTGTTAATCATTCAATACATACATGTATACTTGTTTATTTGCTCCTGTATGACATGATTGGACTAGGTGCCTATGTCCACACCGGGCGGATTGTGTTTGTTGACACGTGAGTTTTCCGTGCAGATCCATATATTGGTGTTATTAGCATATTAGTTGTCTGGGCAACACGTGAGTTGTCCGTGCCACATGTGAGTTAATCGTGCAACATGGGAGTTGTCCGTGCAGTGTGTGGATACAGATCCATTCCCCTAGGGTCATCCTCTCATTTTTCTCTCTTGATGGTGTACATGTGGTTGTTGAGGAAATCTGGCTACTATTTTTTGTTTGGATTTTCATTTCATCTTACTTGAAATTTCCTTGATCATTTAACTACATATCATCTCTATATGCCAAGATATTGACTGAGTAGGGTATCTGAAAAATTGTATACATGTGCACATGGATATTTCCTTACTGAACTTTATGAATGATTCAAATAGTGTTTGTAGCGGTTTAATGGATAAAACTACATAGGTGATAGCTGGCATCATTTAATAATTTATGTTTCTCTTAATTTGCCATGTTTAATTACGATACTTAATGAGTACATTGGACCGATTGTACTCATCCTATACTCTGCCCTTAATTATGCAGATTCAGGTGTCAAGACCAATTATCAGCAGTAGTCTTGCGTGTGGACTATCTGCTAGAGGCGAGGTAGAATTGCATCCTTTGTCGTAGTTTGACATGTCTTTTCCTTTCATGTGGTTCTTATTGTTTAGACAGTGTATTTTATTGTTCAGTTTCAGACTTGTATTCCGTTGTAAAAGCGCATCACTCTGTTTTACCAGTTTCTAAGGGGATTTACTTTGTATTAGCAGTTATATTTATTAATACCTCAGACTTATGCTATCTCTATAAATTTTGTTATTTTGTTTTCCTTCGTTATCATGTTTCGGTTTGCCTAGCCAGTGTGTTAGGGGCCCTCACGACGGGTAGGCATTTTGGGTCGTGACAATGCGGTCCGGTAACATGGTTGATGGATGAACGAGGAGCTTTAATGGAAGCCCAACCCCCATTCTAATTTGATTGATTCATTCAGACTCTCATTACGGTTTTTGATCGGAGAATTTTCTGGTCCTACTTTAAAAGTTTGTTTCACTTAGCACGTGACCCAATTCTGATGATCAAATAGGACACAATTCATCTTAATCTTGGTCCCATTTATATGATAATTTGGGTCCAAAACATGGACAGAGATCACAACGTACGCGGCTGCACTGCAATATTTTGACAGTCGATTGGGGGGGAGGGCGTCATAAATTCTCAACAACAAAAGGGGAACGATGTATCAAGCATGGTAAAAGGTGGCAGAGTTGTTCGCTGCACTGTTGCAACCACCACACACCCGAAGCTCAACATCTTATTCATTTATATGAACTCACTTTTCACTTCCCTTGTAAAAATGTGATTGAGCATGGATATAGAAAAATGATACTCACTAAAGTACCAGTTCTTTTATTCATTTTATATGATAATGATTGACCGAGTACACATTTTATAAATGAAGATAGACATTGGGACATATCAAAAATATCATTATCTTTAAACGTGACACTTTTTGTATGATTATAAAAGCATGTTGTTATTTGTCGTTGGGATATATACTATTAACCATATGTTTGATTTGATTATAGTATTTATGGAACAAATTATATTCAATTTTAATGAAGTTTCAAATAGACCATATACTAGACAGTATCCTTTACTTACATAGTAGATAATTTAGTGTGTAGAGTGTAGCTTATACACGGAATATTAAATCATCGGTTCTTATAAGTATAAAGTGTGAGTTCAAAATCTAGTAATAGAATTGGACAAACCATCGGGGGTGATTGTCACACAAGATTAAATATGATTTATCTAGATTATGGAAATAGTTTAATTCCAACACTTGTGCTTGTACATTTTGTATGTATTGAACGAACCAACTAGAGATAAATATTTTATACTAACTTAATAAAATAAATTATGTAACCATTAAATGTACTTATATATTAATCGTGATATTGTTTACCCTTAAAATTGGATAACAATTAAACTTATAATAAGGTGTTAAGGACACGTGATTTCACCTAATACCAATTGATAAAAATGAAGATTAATAACAGAATTGACAATAAAGTAAAGCAAACTAACGTTGAAACGTGATTCAGCCCTCGAGCTAGAGTGGTCTCGAACTAATTGATACCAGAACTATTAAATATAAAGCAAGCTGATGATAAAGGAAGAATAAACGGGAAAGAAATGTTATATTGATTGATATGCCAGAATAATGTGTGTAACAAATAATTAGAATTCCCCTTTATATAGTAGAGGAATTCTACTTATAATACAATTCTAATTATAGTAGGGAATCCCATGATTAGCTACATAACCGTCCCTGATTTGATCCGTTCTGAGATTTTTGCCATGATTGTCGACCAGTCACGGATATCTCGCCTTCTTTTAATACGCTATCTTCGGCCTTGATTGATGTCTACCTTGTTTGGTCTCGATTCTTATTGGTCTCGATCTCGATAGGTACCTCGATATTTGAATTCAGTACCTTACCCTCGTGCCTCGGTCTGATCTACCACGGGGCGGATCTTCAATACATCTACCTGGTCTCGGTCAATCAATAAAATCGGGTGGGCCAAATTTTAATTTTATCTTGTTAGTCCCCTCATATTTTGGAGTGTAACGACAAGAAACGAATTTAGCCTTCAATATTGACCTCGATCTGTCATGACATTAGCTCCATGACATAAGTGACAGTAGTGACTGAAACGTCCCGTCGATACAGTTTCCCAGACATTTAGCGTGTGCTAGTTGGTGGTCGGACACTAGTGGATTCGAACCGTCATCGTGAAACCCATAAATAGGCCTCTTTTACACTCTTCCAAACTTTATCTTCAACCTTTTCTGCTCTAAGCTTCAAAGTTCTATGCAATTTTCCATGTTTTTCACAAGAAAATCTAAAAGTTACACCGTTAAAATCTCCTTAAAATACCAAATATTATCATTTTTAAACTCAAAACCAAATGGCGAAAACGTCAAAAATTGTGCCTTATAAGGAAGCTGCTTCATCCTCTAAATTGGCCGGCGGGAAGCGCCAATGGAGCCACGCCTTGAGGAATGTAATCCTGGGGTATGTGTTATCTCCTCCGATTTCAAGATCGAGAAAACTTTGTCGATCCCCGATCGTTGCGAGCAGTATCGGGATACATATGCTCGATACCAAAGAGCTTCCTTGATAAAGTGAAGGAGTACTGGATCTGGCAGAATAAGGAGGTTGTGATACCGACCCCCGAGGAAGATATTACTACCCTCATGCAAGAGTACCCGAGTGTTTACACTTACCCTTTAACATTCGATCCTATAGACCTAATCATCATGGACTTCTGCAGAAAGTACGAGGTGACTCTCGGTCAAATTCATCACTCATTCTGGAAGATCGTCATATTGCTCCAATTTTTATCTAGCAAATTTGACGGGCTCCCCTTCATCCTCGACCACCTCATCGGGTTATACACCCTCCGGCTTTAGCGAAGCGGGTTAAAAAAGCTCCAGCGTCAAGCCACTAATGTTTTCATCTTCAATATAGATGAGGACAAGGACCGGGGCTGGATGGGTCGATTCGTCAGGGTGAAGACCTCGGACCTAATTCCGGCCGAGAAGATGCCATTCCTCGAGAGGTGGAATATGAAACGTAAGTACGATACCTTTATTAGTTTCTACTTGTTACTTGCTTCTCTGTTTTTTCTTATTGGTGTTATTTTTCAATGTAGTCGTTGCCTGGATGCCCGGTTCCATCCCCATCCTTAAGAGTTGAGTCAGGACCTAGTTTCAACCTCAACGTATGCTGAAAGTGCATGGCGTGACCTATCAAAGGGCCGATGTTAAGCCAAAAATAATGCTAAGCCCTTTTTCATGTGTATAGTGATTTTTCTAAGATATTTCTCTCATAGCTACTCAACTTCTGTTTCTGCATGTCTCGGCAAAGATGCAGTATATGCCCGCATCTGGTGAGGAAGAGACTTCGACCCCGATCTCGAATCCGGTGAAAGAAACAAAGAGAAAAAGGACCTCAACCTCCAAGGATACAAAGCCCAAGAAAAGAGTAGCTCTAAAGAAGAAAGAGGATACCGTCGCCCTACCTACAGATACACGTCGACTCCTAAGAGAAGAAGAAGAAGAAGAAAATGACAGCTCCGAGTTGGTGGCTCAAGTAAAGATGACCAGTGAGGCTCAAAAGACTGCCAAGCTGGTAGGAGCCAAAGACATGCTGCCCTAAGATGATGGGGCCTCGGGAGGAGACTTGGGTGGAGTCCCCGAGTCGTCAAAGGTTGAAGATGCCTCATCTCGAGACAAAGAGGTAGTGGAACCGACCGTAGAGGTAAGTCCCCAGGATCCTCGAGACAAAAAGGATGCCCCAAGAGTTACACTTGGGGCAATAGATATTGGAGACTCGCCGACCCTCCCTTCATTTTTTGAGGAGGCAATTCGGGAGGTCCATTCTATGAAAAATCCCGATGTAGAAGGAGCCCACGGAGCGGAAGGCCTCTTCCATGGTTATTTTACCAGGATCAAAGATGTCACTGTTCTGAGTAACTTGGAAATATCGAGAAAGGATCTAGGTGGGACCTCCTCGAGCTTCAGATTAACCAACCAGTTCCCGGCCCCAGCTCCTGTCCCGGGACCAAACGATCAATCGCCGTCTCTATCCCGGATGATGCATGAGTTTTTGGCACCCCCGTAGGGGTAGCCAATTATCTTCGGGGTCTGGTCACGGATGAGGAACATGCCCTAATGGATGAAGTGGAGGCTCCGTGTATTTTCAGTGAGGCACAACAAGCCTTGGATCTAGTAAGCCTTAACTTCCCTTGTGAATATCACATTTGTATTTTTCTTCTTTGTCTAACTTCATTCTTTTCTCTATGTAGGCCTCGGTGCTTCATCATGAAGCATTTTCTAGGTCTTGAGTTGAGCTGAGTCGGTACGAGGCCGACATTCAAAGGCTAACCGAGGAGAGGAATTCCCTTAAACTTCTTAGTGGGCAAAACGAAGAAGAGATCAAGAACCTCTGAGCCGGGTTGGTCGGAACACATAAAGAACAAACCGACCTGATTGAGCAGGTAATGAAAATCTTAGAAGCTAATGGCATCGGTTAGAGAACGATGGATAATGCTTTAATCTCATAGGTTCATCAAACGCTCGAGATAATAGAGAAGTTTCGTTAAGAGGTCGATACGATGAAGAAGGAGACGTTGGGATGGAAGCAAAATATGAACTACCTTGCCTCAAAGAAGGAAGTTGATCGAGCCCAACTGTCGTCGGTTGAAAATAATCTTCAAGGCATGAAGGACAAGAGCCCGAATCATGCCAAGAAAATAGGGGAGCTCGATTCTCGGTTGGCCACCGAACTTGCAAAGGACAAATCTATGGCAGAAAAGACTAAGGTTGATATGGATGCGATCTCAGCCGTCAATTGATATGATGTGAAGCTATTCAACCAAGAAAAAGAAATTGTTGAGGCTGCCAAAATCGTGCTCTTTAGGTTTTCGAGCTCGCCGAATGCCAATCTCGGAGGGAAACCCTCGAGGAGATCCATGCTCGAGGTTTCGACTTGAAATTAAACCTGAAATTAGTTTGATTTAAACCCAAAATTGGGGGAAGTAGGGCATGAAAAATTTGGGACTTTAATTGAGTAATTGAAGGGGCTATTGTGGTCCAATTTTTATGTTCTTGGTATTCATAGACTCGGGAAAGGATACTGATTTTTATAGAATTCCGAGACATGGTCCCGGGGCTTGGGATTGGCTAATTTCAGGAATTTTGGTTAAATTTGATAGTTTCCGATTGGGCCTTGTTCCTTTAGCATATATTGAAGACGTTAATCTGGTTTGGGTTAGGTCAGGAGCAATTAGGATCTGATTTGAGAGGCAAGAGCATCGCGGATTAGTATTTGGTCCGGTTTGAGGTAAGTAATGACTATAAATCTTGTCCTGAGGGTATAAAACCCCAGACTTTGCATTTTCTCACTATTTTGGAGTGGCGCACATGCCGGATGACGAGTGTGTGGCGTGCATTGATTTTGGAGGTTAACTTGGTCCTCCCTGTGGAAACTATTGAGTTGCGTATTTACTTTTAGATCATATTTTAAATCGTGATATTAGAGCTTGGGCTGCAGGAGCCCTTCCGGAGTCTGTACACACCCCCGGTGAGCGCAGGTACATACTGAGTGCGAGTGCCGAGTGATGAGTGATTGGGAGGCATGAGTGACAGTGAGGTTGCCCGAGGGGTTGATACTGAGTGATTGTGAGGCATGCTGAGTGACTGATTCTGAGTGATGATTTTCCCGAGGGGCGGTTTATGGTACATTTTTTGGCCCGAGTGACTATTTATGATTTATTTCATTTTACACTAAACGCTTTGGGTATTTTTCTGAAATTTGTTGGAAATCACACTTTTCGAAGGATTTTTTTTTTTAAGTTGACTTTTAAAGCATGTTGATTTATTGTATACACTATTGAAAAGAAAGGATGTGCTTATTGTGAATTGATGATTTGATCCTATGTGTTTCTTACTGCTTAGACTTGATTTATTTTCATTACTAATGAGTTGGCGTACTCACATTACTCCCTGCACCCCTGTGTGCAGATTTAGGTGCTGGTACCGAGCGCTAGTTTTCTTCCCTCTTGCAGAGCCGGAGTTGGGACTTCGAGATAGCTGTTCAGCGTCCACAACATCTCTTTTCCCATTTCTTGTTTTGTATTTAGTTCATCGTTCCGAGTCTTGATGTATTACGACAGTAGGATTATTTTGTACTGCTCGTATGTGGTCATGACGGTTGACTCCAGGTTTTGGGGTAGTGTATAAACTACTTTATTCATTTTGTTGCTTTAAACTGCTTAAGCGAAAGAATTTTTGTGAAAGATCGGAATAGTTTTGGAAATTATGAAATATTATGTCAGTATGTAATTATTGGCTAGCCTAGTTCCATGATAGGCGCCATCATGGACGGCTTAGTATTTGGGGTCGTGACAACCAGGCCGATCCAACCTACTACCAAGTTGTCCTATCTCTCTGAGTTCCTTCTTAGTTACCTTCAAATTGATTCTTCCCCTTTCCATACTACAAAATTCCTCAACCGAACACTCACCGCGCGAGACCCTAGCACAATCCACACTATCGTAAGGCTCATAAGCCGCTGAATTTTCTCTCAAGCACCCAAAAGTACCACAAGTCAAACACTTACTCTGAGGAGACTTTCTATGAATTCGAATTATCCTTCCCCTTTACTAATACCGAAATGTAGAATCCATAATGATGTAGAAACGCCACAAGTCTTGACACCCTCCAACGTGAATCTCAATTTCTAGCTAAACACACATCATAAACATCCCCAATTGTTACACATAAACTTTGAATCCATTAGACCCATTCCCGAGAGTCATTTACTTTGCTCAAGTCCCAATTAGACCGACCAAACAGACCGAACGATATGTGCCCCATTAACACACCAACACCCAAGGGAGTAACCCACACCCCTAAGTAACCAAGAAAATTCCTACTCCACGCACACTACATCCTTTACAGATACAACTCAATCATTCAATAGAACCCGTTTTCCCATAGAGTATAATACAACCTGTATCCAAAATTTCCATTACTCGAGTTATTCCCAACTCCACCTATGCATGTCATAGTTGATTCACCAGTATACCTCGAACTTAAACCATTACAACATATAATTGTGCAATTCACTTATTATTGGAAGACTCCCCCACTTGGCTCAAAGGCATAGATCAAGACAAACAATAACTCACAATGCCCATACGTTATCACTACCACAATATCGTAGTGAGATTCAACTAAATCCTTCATAAGCTCATATAACACAAGCCATCTAATATCTCAAATCATCTGTAAATCTCGCATTCACCATTGTAATAGACATGCCAACTTCCTCAAGTGATCTAAAATAAAGTCGCAACATATATCATTTGCTGGTAAAAGAGAACTTGCTACAAAATAACAAAAGGATCACACAACCTCATGACACCCCACAGGAGATACCCCACCTGCTTAACCTCAAACTGATATTTCCCTATACCCTTCCAAAAATCATAGCTATTACGCAATCACTTTATCCTCCTACATTAAAACAAAACCAATGCCTGCCCTCAAGGCATCACAATACGTGGTATAAGAACCTGAAGTTGATGGCAGAACTACATTGGACCTGTGGTCAAACCAGTCTTGGGCTTCTGAAAGCCCCCCCCCCCCTACTCGTCTGACCACCTGAACACCGTCACTGGACACCACATGCCCTTAGAATGCTACTGAACTTAGCAAAAATTCACACTTTGAGAACTTTGCATAAATCTTCTCCTCGTCAATCTCTGTAATACAATCCTCAAATGTTGAATATGATCTTCCTGGCTACGTGACTACTCTAATATTTCATCAATGAATACAATAACGAAGGAGTCCACATACGTCTAGAATCCACTGTTCATCAAATGCATGAACGTTGTTGGGGAATTGGTCAGCCCAACTGACATCATCATGAACTCATAACACAGCATGAGATCTACTTCACTCCACAACTAAAATACATGAGAGGTTCTTCAATATACCCACAACTCGAGGCCATACGTCAACTCAAGACAAAAGTCAAACACCCAACAGTTCTTGTTGTCACATTCAAACAACCTGAACACATATCACCATCAAATCATATTCACCACATAGTCACCCAGTCAAAAAATCTCACCAATAAGGACACAAACGACCATATAAGTCCCAAATGTACGTGCTCACACAATCAAAATCTCGGCACTCAAGCCACAGACAAAATCCGGCCTCGAGTCCTCCAGACTGGCCCATCATCAACATGCTAAGATCACACCTCGTGCCTCATCCATGGAAATCACAAACCATCGATGCACAACTGATACCGAGCGCTCACGTGCGCATTCGAATACATGGAAGGAATTCAAAGAGTTACGCTTTAGGATGAATTAATGGATTCGCACGGCATGAATTCAGGAATGTGAGCTTTTTCCTAAGAGCGCAACCTCTCGAAGATAAGTACAGACGTCTCTGTATCGATCCTCAAGACTCTACTAAATCTGCTCATGACTTGTGAGACCTATGTAACCTAGGCTCTAATACCAACTTGTCACGACCCGAACTACCCAGTCGTGATGACGCCTATCATAGTACTAGGCTAGCCGACTCATTTCCAAAACTAAATAATATTCCATTTCAAAAATTTATATTTTAAACCATTCAATCATAAATCTTTCAGAAGAAAATCCAAAACAAGGAAAAATATGCAAAAAATACAGCCTGACATCGGGTGTCACTAGTCATGAGCATCACAATACAAGTCTGAAAGTACTAAATCCAATACAGTCTGAAAGGGCAATAGAAGAAGTCTACTAGCAATGACAGTAGAGGATAGGATGGAGAAAACAAGGTTGCAGTCAACATGCAGCTACCTTGCTAACTCCGGAACTAGCTGAGGATAAATCAACACTTACTCGGACGTCCCGTGACACCTGAATCTACACACAAGATGCAGACAGTAATGTGAGTACGCCAACTCAGTAAGTAACAATCATAAATAAAGGCTGAGTGCAGTGATGAGCAGAAAAAAATAAATCACATAACGTTCATAATATAAAGTCTCAGTGGAACAACATTTTCCAAACCTATATTGAAGTCAAAATATCCCATTAAAACATCAATTTCGGTGGAAAACATTTAAAAATAATTTCATCAGTTCCAATGGAGGCTTTATCACAAAATAGAGTGAAAATAGTGATTTCATAAACAAGCCCCTCGGGAAAAACATATCACTCATGAGAAGCCCTTTGGGCAAGCCTCACAGCCACAAAGGCCTCTTAATCACTCGTCACTCAGCACTCAGCACTCAGCACTCGGCACTCAGTAGGTAACATATAATAACTGTTGCGGCATACAGCCCGATCCATAAATATATAGTCGACTGTGCTCACTGGGGTGTGTACAATCTCCGGAGGGGCTCCTACAACCCAAGTGCTATATCGCTACGGCGTGCAGCCCGACCCAATATTGTTGCGGCGTGCAACCCATTCCATATATCGTTACAGCTTGCAGCTCGATTAATACATATATATATATATATATATACATACATATATATATACATACATACATATATATATATATACACATACATATATATATACATACATATATATATATATATATGTATGTATTGATGCAGCGTGCAGATTGATCCATATCATATATTGCTGCAGCGTGCAGCCCGATCCATATCGTATCCTCGCAAATCAGGCCTTCGCCCTCACTCAGTCATAAACCTCACAAGCCACTTGACCGTTTTATTAAAATCGGGGGTCTCAGCCCAAAATAACTTTCATATACTTTAAAATAGAGTAATGAAACTGAATTAAACAACAAAACAGGTACACATGACTGAGGATATGCTTTCAAATCAAAACAGTGTGAGTATAGTAACAATATATGCCTGAGGGTCCAAACAGTAAAGGCACAAGCACACAAACATGGCATTCAGCCCAAGTTATAAGAATTCTTTCTAAAACATATAGCTATCATATAAAGTTTATTAAAATAGGCAACCCTACGGTTTCCACGGGATGGACCAAGTCGCAATCCCTACCGATGCATGCCCACACGCCCGTCACCTAGCATATGCATCACCTTATTTATCAAAATAGTACGAAATTTCGGGGTTTCATACCCAAGTCTAGATTTAGAATCGTTACTTACCTCAAACGGGACGAAAATCTACTCCGCGATGCCCCTGCCGCTCGACTCGGCCTCAAATCACTGTGAATCTATCCAAAATCAGTATCATATCATTAATACATGCTAAAAGAACAAGTCCTCGCAAAAATTATCAAATTAAATCAAAAATCCCGAAATTGGCCAAACCCGACCCCGGGACCATGTCTGAGAATCTGACAAAAATTACAAAAATAAAATCCGTATTCACTCACTAGTCTACCCATATCACTTCATCAAATGGCCATCCAAATCCTCAAAATCCAATCTCAAATTCTCCTCCATTTTTATCCAAATTTTCACCCCAAATTCCCACTTTAGATGATAAAATAAAGGTACAATCATGTAATTTAACCAAAATTAAATGAAGCAAACTTACCCCAATTACTCCTCTGAAAATCCTCTCTAAAATCGCCTTCTCCCGAACTCTCTATTTAATTTTTGGAATTATAGACTCAAACCCTCGATTTTGGAAATAAATACTGCTATCAAGATTTTGTTCTTCGCGAACACGAACGTCCTCTCGCATTCGCGTAGGCCAACCCAACTACCCTTCCACTTTACCCTTCACGAATGCGACCATAGCTTCATGAACACGATGCTTTACCAGCTTTAAACTTGTCGAACGCGGCCCACTCCTCGCGAACACGAGAACTCGAGCGCGTCTGTGATACATACTCCAATCAAACCTTCACGCTCGCAGCCTTCCTTTCGCGAATGCGAATAAAAAAAATCCTTAGGTCTAAAAATCCCTCCACGAACGCGATAGGTTTCTCGCAAACGCGAAGTAGGAATTCTCTACAACAGAACACAAGCAAATCTTCCTACTTCTAAAGCCAAGAATCGATCCCTTAACCATCTGTAACTCATCTGAGGCCCTCGGACCTCAAAAAAACATGCTAACACATCCCTTAACATCATTCAAACTTAGTCCAACCTTCGAATCGCTCAAAACAACATTGAAAAGCCAAGTTAACCCCGGATTCAAGCCTAAGGATTTCTAAACTTCCAAATTTACCAACGATTGAAAAACCAACCAAACCACGTCCGAATGACCTGAAATTTTTGCACACATGTCATATATGACACTACGGACCTATTCCAACTTTCAAAATTCAATTCGACCCCGATATCTAATTTTTCCATTGCTGATCCGAAATTGCCAAATATACAATTTCGCTAATTCTAGATGAATTCTACCACAGACATCCGAATTACATTTCAAACACAATCCTAGGTCCCAAATAACCCAACAAAGATATCTGAGCCATAAAAACCTTATGTCGAGATCGTTTGCCCATATGTCAACTTCCAGTTGACTTTTCCAACAAACTCACCAAATTAAGAGACTAAGTGTCTCATTCCTCTCCAAAATCACTCTAAATCCGGGCCAACCAACCCGATACAATATAATAGAGCTGAAACACATATAATGAAGTAGAAATATGGAAAATGGGGCTAAAACACTCGGAACGACCGATCGGGTCGTTACACTTAAAGTTGTGATTTTTGGAATATTATATATGTTGGTATTTATGATGATGATACATGAGAGTAAAGAAATGAAAGTGTGGAATATGAAATGCGACCATTGTTCCATGGAAGAATAATCATATGTATGTCCAAGAGAGCCAAAGAAATAATGATGTTATAAGTGGTTGAAGGTACGAATGAGGCTATAAATGGTGTGAAAGGTTATGAGGTAAATGCAATTATATTTCCTTTTCCCTTGTATGAAAAATCAAGAAAAATTATATTTGATATGGGAGTACCATTAGTCACCGAGGAAGGGTAGGTTGGCATAACCTAACTTGTGAATAAACTCCACCCACATACATTGGGGTGAGGCGGCAGGGCTGCTTTATGTAGAGATTGTTATTGTGAATACACCTCCACCCACATATAATGGGGTGAGGCGGAAGGGACGATTTGTGTGGAGATTATGATTGTGGATACACTTCCACTCGCATACATTAGGTGAGGTGGCATAGCCGATTTGTGTAGGGATTGTGGTATTAAATTACACTCCACCCGCATACATTAGGGCGAGGCAGCAGGGCCGCTTTGTGTAGGGATTGTAGTATTGAAATTACACCTCCACCTGAATACACTAGGGTGAGGTGGAGGGGCCGCATTGTGTGGGGATTGTGGTATTGAAATTACACCACCACCCACACACATAGGGTGAGGCACCGGGCCCACTTTGTTTAGAGGTTGTTACAAGGGGTCACCCAACAAAAAATAATACTATCTGCGTATTTTGGAAATTATTATGTTTTAACTTGACATTTGAATGTCATTTATTATTAATTATTGATTTTTATTTCCATGGTTTTTCCCTTTCTTACATTGGCATTCTATTTTGAAAGAGGACAGTTATCTTTACATACTAGCACTATTCCAAATGTACTAACATCCCTTTTGCCGGGGGTGCTGCATCTTCAATGGATGCACGTGGTTCATCAGCGGGTAGCTTTATGGTCCTCATTAGAAGTCACTCTCTGTTAAGCAGGATTTGGTGATCCCTACTCTATTCTGGGCTTTATGTCATCTTACTTTGTACTATGAGGTATAGCCGGGGCCATGTCGCTGGCACTTCGACTCTTCACTTATGTTTTACTTAGAGGCTCCGTAGACAGGATGTGGGTGGTATTCAATGTTGGGAATTGAACTAGAAAATGTTGGTACTTGGCAAACATGTTTTTATTATATCTATAAACTTGTAATAATTTGGAAATTATGACTGAAGTTTATAATGAAATCTTTTCAATGTTTGATCGATGGAGTACATCTCCTTTTTATTCATGTATGATTTTGGGTAGAGGGAAATTTAACAGACTTTCTCGGCCGGGTTCACTCGGTTGAGCGTCGGTTGCGCTTCTTGATTTCGGGGAATGAAAAATTTGTATCAGTACCTAAGGTTTTAAAGTGTCCTAGGATATCTCGGAACCGTGTCTAGTAGAGACCTTCTTATCGGTGTGTTGTAGACCACATCTAGAATGAGGAGGCTACTTGGAAATTTAGGATTTTCTCATTTCTCTGATACTCCTGATCGTGCGATAGAGCTCAACATAGGAAGCTAATTTCCCCGTCATGTCTCATTTTCCATATAAATAACCCACTGGTTCGAGTCAGCAAGGATGGAATGAACGAGAACGTAAGAAACGAAAGAGAGTTGCTCGTACCAACAAGCCAGAATGTTTAATTTGTAAGAAACGCCACTTGGGGACATGTTGAATGACTCTTGAAATACATTATGGTTGTGGAGTCAAGAGGCATCAAGAAAGGTACTGCCCTGTCAACCTAAAGTACCATGTAAGTCACTCCTTTCTATATCATTATGAACACCGCATGATTTTTCCTTGTTGTATATGTGAACCCATATTGAAGAGATCTCATAAACATGGTCTTAACAGGATATTGTACCTACTCTTTGAATGAGACACACTATTCGTGAATCCACTATATCACAAATTCTCTTATTTAAAACCTCTTGTGGAATTTATCTCTATAATTATGTCCTTGTATTGAGTTATAGATCTAGGATTAATACTTACCACTTGCTTTCCTAAATTCTCAATAATGGTCTATAACTGATGAATGTATTACAGAACCTTTTGACTCAAATGGATAACATCTGGTCACTTGTGCATATTCATGCACCACCATAATATTTACCTATGTGGTATCAAATCTAATGTAAAGCAACCTAGTGTTGAGATCCTTCTTGAGCCATTCTTTTTCTCTCCAATGTATGTGGCTCCTATGGTTTGGGAAATCACTTTGTCCTTTGTGTATATTATCATGAATACTTTTCATCATCTAGCAACATGAGAGCATATTTATTTGAAAGACAAGTTCTTCGTATCTCTATTCCCCTTTCATAGAATCAACTATTGGAAAAGACTAAGCAATGAGAATGATAATAATCTCACAAGTGTTCAACTTTTTTTTCATCCTCATGGATTTGTAGCATAGATTCCTTGTGAAAATACGGTTAAGAGCGTAATAACTTCGTGTATATTGAAACCTATATCATAATCAGGGTACTAGAATATTCTCATTTCGAGTTAAGCTGATTTTCCCTACATTCCTAGAGGTGACTGGTGTCACATAATTGGCTAGCTCTCTTTGAGGCCTACTATTGACAAACAAGGCATGTACGGAATGAAAAAATTGCTGATGTCCTTTTAATGACTCATATCCTTCCAAGAATAACTGACGCTAATGTATTTATCCTTCCTATTATTCCTCTCATATGTCACATATATAAAATGACTCACTTCTATAACACCTCAGGATTATGTACATGGTCCCACATTATCAATGCCTACTAGGCAACTCTATGACTCGTTTTTTGAACCAATGATGTCACCACAACGAATCATTATTTCAGCGCTATTGGTAGTGACCTTCATGTTTTTAGGATATAACCTCCTAAAATGTCGTGCTTAGCACATAGATGGATTCTTGAATAATTTTATCCAATCTCGAACCTCGTCGTTCATATTTATATTAACCTATGGGGGTTGAAGGTTCAAACATTTCAAAGAAGAAGCATCATCGCGTGATCAAATATATTGGGTAGGAAGTGTTATGGTCATATTCAAGCTAGCACATCTTAGAGTAATTGTTGGAGATCGCCAGAGGGTTAGTTTGGATGTTCAGCTTAGGGTTTAGAGTTGAAGAAAGTGAAGGAGTTATTCTCAAGATTTTCTCTATGAATATATTGTGTGAATTGTTAAGGAAGGTAAAGTATGTGTAGTCACATTAGGCCTGATGAAATCTTGAAGGAAATAGGCCAAACTATGAGTATGTTGTTTCCCTATTTTTGTCCTCCGTGTACTCAGTGTTTCATGTGTCAATGTATAAGGAGGTAGTTGGAATCCTTTTTATATTGTTCCGGTGGATGTTTTTGAAAGTGAAGTTAATGGATAGTTAGTTTACGAGAGCTACCTAATTGTCATCCTTGTTAGATAAGTCCAGAAGTCGGGATTGCCTACGTTAATGTGTTATGGCGAAGTCTATAAGTTGAGAAGGTCACCTTTAAGGCCGAAAGTGTTGTGGAAAGAAAATATTTTCGCTTGATTGTATAGCAATTGGTTGGAAGTTACTTTCTAGGTGTTCTGACTTTAAAATGTGCAATTCATGTCCAGATATCACTCATGATAATGTAATACTTGTAATGTTGAGATTAGTGTTGTTGATATACATTGTGATGCTTGGTCGAGTTGTGGATGTGTTGATAGGGTGATTTTGGTGATTCTCTGGCAGGTAAATAAGCCCAGTTACAGGGGGAACTCTGTCGATTTTTTTAGGAATTTGTAAACATAGCCGAATTTTAAGGGCCATAAGTAAGTTTATATTTTTTGAAAGGAAGTATGAGACCGAGGTAGTCATAAGTGACTTGTAAAACATTCGAGGATGAATGTTCTTAAGTGGGGGGGGGATATAACACCCCGGAAAATTTTGAAGTACTTAAGCGCTAGTAAAAGAGTTAATACATGCTAATTATATTATTTTGTGTGTAGATGAGGACTATTAATATAATCGATATCAATTGGATATGATAATATGTGTAGATGAATATTATAATTGATGTGGGGTCTAAGTAGAGCCTTAAGTCCAAGTCAAGCTGGAAATTACATGATAGGCTAAAAGTTCCAAATGAGTACGCACAAGACCAAGATTTGGATGAGCATATCTAATATATATTAGGATTATATGTTGGATGACCTATAAAATTAAATATCTTCGAGTCCAGTTTCTAACGCATCATTACCGTTTTTCATTTAGACACTCCTACAATAAGTTATGACCAAATTACCAAAGGCTGGTAGAATGTGATTATGCGGCCAATTATGTGACCTCGGAATCATTTTACAGGCCGTAGAAGTAGTCTGCAAACTATGGAATGGTCATAGAATTAATTTGTGCAGCCCATTTATGGTCATCAGGTTTTTGGTCCACTGTGCGACCCGCATACCCATTCTGCGGTCCATTCTATGACCACAGTTCGGAGGGTTAATTTTTATATTTTCATAACCAGACTCCATTTTGATAAATAGCCTTTGGGGCGATTTTCTGAGGATTTTAGAGAGAGGTAAGAGCATTTTATAGAGAGAAATAGGAAACCTATCATTCTAATCATCCAATCTTGCACCAATCTTCAAGAATTAAGGAAGCCAATCACATCATCTTCATCTAAGAGGTAAGGTTCCATACCCTAGTCCTTAATTTCGAGTTTGGGTAAAAGATGGGTGATGGGGAGTATGATTCATGGGTGTAAGAGTAATTATGCTTTCTTGTACTAATAAGGTTTGTGGGAAGATTGTTGAGCTCAAATAAGTAAGGATTGGGTTGTGGAGTGAAGGAAATCTTGTAGAAGAACCTTATAGTTAAATTTTCACACCTAGTGTTTGATAAAATGCTCAAATGAGATAAAACCATGAATATCTTCCTAATTTGTTTTCAATGTTGTTATGTCTCAAAATAGATTGGGATTACTAGAATTTCTAGAACGTTATAGTAATTTAAGGAAAGCTTAAAGACTGGTATGTTGGTTGGACTACTCTCTTAGAATTGAATTCCATGAAGTTCCCATAAGTTTCAAGTATGGTTGGCTCATGTTCCTTATTCTTGTGTTTTGGGTTGTTCCCTATAAATTAGATTGTCCTTTATAAGCAAAGTGTCGAGAATTATGTATTCAAAATGAGTTTCGAGTGTTCCTATCTCATTATGTTATCCTTCAATAATGTGTTCAAGAATGGTATGTGTATTAAAATGTCATGGCCTTGAGTAGTGTTTGAAATGAAAGGTATCATGCCAAATTGTGGGAGAAAAACTCGACGTGTTTAAGACTCTTAATTGCTCATATGTGTACCTAAAGTCTTGATTGGAAATGCCTTGTTGTTGATAATGTATTAAGATGCTCGAAAGCAAAAGAAGTGAGTTGGTGATATAAAGTGTGGCCACCGTGCCAAGATTGAAAATTATACTTGTGGCAAGTGGTGACAATAAAATGAGATGATGTAAGAAAGATTATGAAATGAGATTTGATTTAATTGTTCCAAAATTATTTCGAAAATAGAATTTCCTAAAAGCATAAGTACTCAAGTGACGCCCATATGTGGTTGTTTTAACTAATGTTATGCTTTGTGAGTATTTCCAATGTATTTTGTGTTGTATATATTCATGAGTTGAAATTGTGTGTTTCCCTTTTTGGGGAAAAGTATTTCAAGAATAAATGATGTGTTACTCGATTATGATTTTAAATTGTGCTTCGACTGCCAATCATTTTACTCCATTTCTTGCAAAGAAATCTATTTTGTTTAAATTCTTCATTTCTAAGGAACTTGAAGTTATGATTTCGGAAATATTATATATGTTGGTATTTATGATGATGGTACATGAGAGTAAGGAAACGAATGTGTGGAATATCAAATACGGCCATTGTGCCATGAAACAAAAATCATGTGTATTTTCAAGAGAGCCGATGAAATAATGATGTTTTAAGTAGTTGAAGAGACCAATGAGGATATAAATGGTGTGAAAGGTTACGAGGTAAATGCAAATATATTTCCGTTTCCCTTGTATGAAAAAAGAAGTGTTTTTAATTTGGGAGTATCATTATTCACTGAAGAACGGAAGGTTCTCATAACCTAACATGTGAATATACCTCCACCCACATATATTGGGGTGAGGCGGTAGGGCCGCTTTGTGTAGAGATTGTGATTGTGAATACACCTCCACCGACATACATTGGGGTGCGGCAGGGCCGCTTTGTGTGAAGATTGTGATTCAGGATACACTTATGCCCACCTGCAATGGGGTAAGGCTGCAAGGCAGCTTTGTATAGGGATTGTAGTATTGAAATTATGCCTCCACCCGCATACATTGAGTGAGGCGGTAGGTCGATTTGTATAAGGGTTGTAGTATTGAAATTACACCTCCACCCGCATACATTGGGGTGAGGCGACGGGGCCACTTTGCGTAGGGATTGTGGTATTGAAAATACACCTCCACCCGCACACATTTGGGTGTGGCGGGGGTCCGCTTTGTGTAGAGGTTGTTACATGGGGTCTCCCAAACAAAATAATACTATCTTCGAATTTTAGAAATTATTATATTATAATTGGGAGTTTGGATATCATTGATTGTTGATTGTTGTTTACATGGGTTTTCCCTTTCATACATTGGCATTATAAATTGAAAGAGGACAATTATATTTACGTACTAGTACTTTTCCAAATGTACTAACATCCCTTTTGCCAGGCCCGCTGCATCTTCAATGGATAGTGGTTCATCAGCGGGAAACTTTTCTCTTCATTAGTAGTCACTCTCTATTCAGTACATTTTGGTGAGCCGTACTCTATTCCGAGATTTATGTCACCTTACGTTGTATTTGGTACTATGAGGTACAGTCGGGGTCTTGTCGCTGGCACTTCCATTCTTCACTTTTGTTGTACTTAGAAGCTCCGTAGACAGGATGTGGGTGGTATTCGATGTTGGGAATTGAACTAGAAATGTTGGTATTTGGCAAACATGTTTTTCATTATATCTATTAACTTGTAATAGCGTAGAAATTATGAATGAAATTGCTAATGAAATCGTTTAAATGTTTAATCAATGGAGTAAAACTCCTCTTTATTCATGGATGGGTTTGGGTAGAAGAAAATCGAACAGGCTTGCTCGGCCGGGTTCACTCGGTTAAGCGCCAGTCGCGCTCCTCAATTGCTGGCCTTGACATACAAGATCCTAAAATCAAGATCCTCTCGAATGAGAATACAAATTCCAGTGATGGGTGCATAACGACCATCTTTGAATATGGATATTTTCGATTACGATTTCTTCTAAATGCTACCCAATGTCAAGTTGTTGAATCTTTGCCATCAGTTATGCTTCCTTCGAGATCCATACTATAGTGGTTGTGAACTTTGTAACATGTGCCAATTATTCGCCGACATAACTTTTGGTTATTCTCAGTTCCATATTTCACCTTGCTATTTAACCACTTGTTATCTTTAATCCTATACAGATAGCCCCCATACTTTCCGGTGACGTAACACAGTGTTACCGGGAAGAAGATGGGTATTTTTTATTCGCAAGAAAGTTCCCGAACGGTCAATGACATTTGAAGAGACGCACGTCTCTTCGCGTTTATTACTCCAAACATGTGTTCCCCATGATTCACCAAGTATTTTCACTGGTTTTCGAGGTAATCATGACTACAATATTTTACATCTAGAACTTCTTTGCTACTCATCATCTACTTCTCCACTTTCACTAATTTCATAATCTTTTCTCCCTCTCTCAAAATTTTCTTAAATCTTTGCTATAATATTCAACTTCCTCAGCAAGAACAACTTTTAGCAATCCTTTACAATCATGTCTTCTTACACTTTTTTCTTTGGAAATACGGGTCTTCTCTTTGGTTGATGGTCGAAGAAGAACAAATCCAAAGAGGTTGACGCGGATCCTTAACCTCCAACTATTAACACCATCATACCACTCCATCTTAGAACCTCATCTAATCTTCAAGAACAAAGCCCATATTCAACTCCTTAAAGCTGTGGGTTTTGGCTAGCTTCCATGTACCCCTTTTGCATTCCTCCTTCTAGCATCCCTGATGTGAAGGAGGACTACGACAGCCATAATGTTGAAATCATCTCCCCGGATATGGTAGAGCGAGTTACCTACTCCTGGGATGGGTTTACATATGTTTATATGTATCCCTTTACTTTGGGTCCCTTCTCTTTGGGGTCGAGTGAAGGGCTCGATCTAATAATTTAGAAATTTTGCCACTGATACCAGCTTTTATTAGCATAAATGGGCCAATCCATTTGGAGGAGGTGTCCTACCTTTATCAATTATGCATTGAGACAGGGGAAACCCTAACTCTTGCACATATGATGAACCTTTACTCCCCGCGAGTGATAAACTTCAGCAAGTGTGGTCACCACGCCATTCTCACCAGTGTAGATGATGACAAAGAATGTAGATGGATGGAACGATTCGTCATTATTGATATTAGGGACATCATCCGACCACAATTCTAGCTTTCCTCGAGTCATGAAATGTTTCAGGTTAGTCATCGGTTGTTTGCTTCCTTTCTTCGTAAAAGATAATTTTCTATTTTTCTGATTATTTTCATTTTTAGCTACCTTCTGGGAACCACCGTGGGTGCACGGTCTGGACTGTTGGGTTCATAATATTCTTGATATTACAACTCCAGAATTCTATCGATGGAAAGAAATGGCTCCCAAGTATGCGTAGAGATCTAAAAACCATGGTGAGTAAAATTCCTTTCTTCTTCTTATTCTCTTTCTTTATCTCAAATAGGTTAAGAGAAATTTACTTAACCATCTTTTTGCATGTGTAGGGATCCCGAAGGGCTCCATCATCTGGCTCGACGTCGACGCCCTAAATGACCCTGAGGAGGCTAGGAGGGTGTTGCAAAATTCCCTTGATCGGAGCAGAGTTCGTGAATCCGTTTGAGCCCTCAGTGAGGGTGCCAATTCTTGGAGTCCCCAGTCACAGTCCAAGAACAAGAAACTAAAAAAGAGATGTTTCTCTTTTGTTGGGACTCAAGAGAGGAGAGTAAAGAAAACACTAACCGAGCCGGCATTCGTGGTCCTCGTTGATGAAGGAGAAGCTAGTAATGAAGAGGCTCCCCTTTAATGGATAAAATGATTTTCATCAACTTAACCAAATACTCAGTTGGGGGAGCTTCATTACCTACCAGCATAAGAAAGTCAGGCGCTGTGGGGTGAAATGGACCTGATTGAGAATGTTGATTCTCGCTTCCCGACCCCTATTGTTGTGTATGATCCATGGAGTTCGGACCCTAAGATTTTTTTGCCCACAACCACAGAGCAAGCAACAACAATTACTCCTTCTGCCACAACTGCTTCTTCTCCTTCTACACTGATAGCTCCATACCCAACGACGCCAGTTGCTCCTTCGCCATCAGCACCAAATTTCCACCGGCATCATTTGAACAACTTGGAGATGCTTCTCCTCCACGGTCTCTAGACCACAGGAACTTGGGTAACACTTACACTATGCCTTATCAAGTTCCTCAAGGAAGGCGAAGCGCCATTCTTTCAATTTCAAAGGAGTGCCACATATTGTCCAAGCAGGTTGAGCTCGCGAATTATACGAGGCCACTGGCTTCGGTGAAGGACTGAAAAAGGACGGGCTCCCTTTCTGGGGAATTCGTGATACATAATAGCATTCATTGTTCTGTGTAGTTATCTTCCTATTTTCTTTGTTTTTTAAATGTTTCCATTATAACCTTAACTCTAACCTCTTTAGGCTAAATTTCATTCTTCTAAGGGCCTGTATAGGTTGATCCTGGATAAAAAACGACTTTCTTCCGAGCCAGATCAACTTTTGGCTGAAATGAATCAGCTTGCCACATGTCTCCTGGTGTTAGTGGAAAACCCAAAACCAAGAAGTTGCGAAATCACAAAAAGACCTTAGAGAGGCCAAGGCTAAGTGGTTCAAACTTCAGGATGTTGTAATCGTCACTATCGAGCTTGAGTCTACCTTCAAGGAGAAAATTAATATTTTGAAGCCCAACTTATGCTCCAAAATCGAGGAGGCAAATGTTGTCGAGGAGCAGAGGGACAAAAGGGAAGAGAGGCTCAGGGTCATTGAGGAAAAACGACTCCACTCAATTAAAAATATTGATCTTGATTCACGCCTCAACGCAATGAAGGTTGAAAGAGAGGATATCCATGCCGAGGTCGATTCACTCCGAGCAAAACTCCCGCATCAAGAAAATTCCATCGTCTTTAAGAATACCTATTCTATATATCATATGAAGAGGAAGACTTTGGTGGAGGCCAAATTGGGCATTGCCGATATTGATGATTACATTGCCAAAGCCCTGGAATTGAAGTTAACTACTCATGAGAATATTCCTGTTCGCTGCAACTGACCCTTAAATACTAGTTCAGAGTATTCAGGAACCGAAGGGGAGACCAAAGAAGATGAAGGCACCAAGCGGGAAGGGGAACAATCTCTTTCCACTAGAGAAAATGAAGGACTTTCTCCTCCTTCGGGTTCTGGCAGCACAGAATAATATATATATTTTTATCCTTTGAAATTATGTATGCCAAAAGCTTTTATTGAGTTTGGCGCTTTAATAAGAAAAATTTCTTACGTGTTGTGCCAAAATATCCTTTTCACTTATAGTTGATAAAGCTTTGGGTATATTTTTTTATCCGATAGCTTTTAATTTCGAGCATAACACTTATGGAATCTACCCTTTACTGTGAGGGTTTCATAAGAGAGAGACCTTATGATTATGGTGCTCTTGAACTGGACATCTCTTGTTCATTACGGCACAAGTATTTGAAGTTTTTGGTAACTCTCAAATGACGAAATAAATTAACATATCATTTGGATGGGAAATAAGGACTTTTATTTAATTCCCTTCTATCTTTAAGAGTACATTCACATAAATATTCATTTGCTTTAGTAAATAAATATGACAATACATGTGTCTAACTGGTACAACTTATTTATACATGGCTCATCATGCAGTCCTAGGTCCTAATAAGATATTAATCCTGGTTCTTACAGTCCCCAGTTTTCATGGCAATCTTGGTGTCGTACCATGCATTCCCCATGTGTTCGAATGCACAATATGAGAAATGTAACAGCAAAAGTCTTGTATTCATACTGTTGCTTCATCAGTTGAGATAACTTGTGAACAGTTAAATAATCCTTCTGAATAATGGAAGGTGAGACATGTCATCTAGCCAAAGATTATTTGACCATCCACAAGCTTTTTACCATTCAAGCTCGTATTCGTTGATCCCATTGGTGTTCGAACATAAGTTCCTTGGTATTTAAAGGTCTTGCCTTTGCCGATGATCCTTCCTTAATAGTATGCTTTAAGTCACTGCCTCGTTAAAAACCATGCCGAAAAACCTGATTGGGAAAAAAACTGGTCGAAGGAAAAAATAGTGCAGCACATACTTTCAGTATCAGCAGGAATCTTCAGCAATAATACCTTTTTAGGTGAGTCACATTCCAATTGTTGGGAAGTATGACTCCCTCTTTATTTTTCAATTCATATGATCCTTTACTTGTGATAGTTGAAACCCGATAAGGACCTTTCCATGTTTGTCCCAGCTTTTCGGTGCTGACTTCTTGAATGCTCTGACTAACCTTCCTCAAAAACAAATCTCCTTCTTTGAAATAATGGAGATTCACCATGCGATTATAGTACCTTTCCATCCTTTTCTTTTGGGACCATCCTCACATATGCTAGGTCTCGGTGTTCTTAAAGAAAGTCTAGCTTCACAAACAACACTTCATTGTTCGCTTCTTCTTGTCCTCTAGAAAACCTCAAAGTTTGTTCCCCTAATTCCACCGGCATCAGAGAATATGAGCCGTGTACGATAGGAAATGGAGTTTCTCCCATGCTTGACTTCGTCGTGGTGCAATATGCCCACATCACCCCTAGTAGTTCATCTGGCCATTTTCCCTTAGCATATTTTAAGTTCTTCTTAATATTTGGAATAATTATCTTATTGGTTGACTTCGCGTACTTGTTAGCATTCAAGTGGTACGGAGAATAAGTAACTCTTTTGATATTTAACCCTTCCAAGAACTTTCTGACCTTTCAACCTTCAAACTGTGGCCCGTTCATTGTCACATGTAATTTCTTTCGATATTCAAAATTGGCAGATTATGGCGTCCCTTATGAATTCAACCCCTTTGTGTTCTCCAATATTTTGGTATGGACTTGATTCAACCCATTTAGTGAAATAATTAGTTAATATCAAGAGGAATATTACTTTTTCGGGGCTCGATAGTAAAGGTCCAACTATGTTCATCCCCAATTTTATGAATGGCTATGGAGACACCACTGAATGTAATAGTTCTACTGGTTGGTGCAATAATTATTCATGGTGTTGAAATTCGTCGCATCTTCGAACGAATTACTTCACATCCTTTTCCATCGAAGGCCATTAATATCCACCCCTGACAAACTTGAGAACTAATGAGTCAGCACCGGAATGGTTCCACCGAACTCCTTTGTGGACTTCTCTTATCACATTGTCCACCTCATAGGGCACTTGAAGCCGAGCCACTGGTCCTTCGAATGATCTCCTATATAACTGCCCATCTATGAGGCAGTAGCGAGATGCTTTGGTTCTCAAAGTCGGGACGCCTTTGGGTCTTCGGGTAATTTACCATGTATGAGATATTCAATGGACTCGTTCCTCCAGTCCCAAATTAAGTTGGATGAATTTACTTTGCAATGGTCGTCCACATCCAACACAAAATATAGTAGTTGGAAAACCGTACT
The DNA here is from genome assembly GCA_005239505.1 of Nicotiana paniculata. NCBI lineage: Eukaryota > Viridiplantae > Streptophyta > Magnoliopsida > Solanales > Solanaceae > Nicotiana > Nicotiana paniculata. The sequence continues at coordinate 18,683 of ML341208.1, read as the reverse complement.
GGAATCAGATCCTTTCATCTCCGTGAACGACCCCAAACAAGCCAACGCATCTGCTTCCACATTTTCTTCCGTCAGAATGTCAACGCTTAACCATTACCTGAATCGTGCAAGTAATGCATGAACCTTGTTCAACTACTAATGCATGTGTTCCTCCTTTGTATCGAAAACCTCATACACTTGATTTACTACCAGTTGGGAGACACACTTTACCTCGATGACCACGACACCGCCCCTAGGCTACTTAAAGTCTTGCAACCAAGGTTTCGAACTCGGCTTCATTATTAGATAATGATACAGTTCTAGTGTCATGCCTTAGGGTCTCCCCGGAAGGCATGAGTACAACTATTCCGAGAACATACCTTTATACATTGGAGGCTCCATCCATAAACAAGTTCCAAACTTCCGATGTCATTCCCGATACCAATACTATGTTTTTAGTAGCTAAAGGCATTAATCCGGACTGAAATAGACCATGAAACTGGCCAAAGCATATGACTGAATTACAGTCCTCGGTTTATACTCGATGTCGAATTCGCTAACTTCCACCGCCCATTTAGCCAATCGGCTTGAAAACTTATCCCTATAAATGAAATTCCATGAGGGAAAGGTTTTCACAACGGTTATCGGATGACACCGAAAATAAGGCCTAAGATTTTGAGTTGTGGATAACGATTCTCCGCTCCTAAATATAATTTGCTAACATAATAATTAGGAAATTGCGTATCTTCTTCTTTTAGGACCAAAATGGCACTTATTTCTACTTTCGAGACCGCTACATAGATTAAGAACTTGTCACCTTCCCCTAGTTTTAATAGTAACAATGCACTGGACATGTACATTTTTAGGTCTTTCAGTGCTTGTGGCATTTTGGTGTCCATAAGAAGTCGTTCTTCTTTTTTGATGTGAAAAGAAGTTATGGAACTTTTTTGAGGACGTTGAAATGAATATGCTGATAGTTGTCAATCTGCTGGTTATTCGCTGCACTTCCTTCACACTTGTCAATTGGTCTGGGATGTCCTCAATAGCTTTGATTTTATCGCGATTAACCTCTATCCCTCGTTGCGAGACAAGGAACCCAAAAAATTTACCAGAACTAACCCCGATTGCACATTTATCCGGGTTATGTTTCATGTTATCCTTCCGCAAGATGTTGAAAGTTTCTTGGGGATGTTTCATATGATCTCCTGCATCTAAATACTTAACTAACATGTCATCAGTACAAACTTCCATTGTTTTTCCTATCTAATTCTCAAACATATGTGTAACGAGCCTCTATAGGTGGCTCCGGCATTCTTGAGCCCAAAAGGCATCAAATTATAGCAATATTTACCAAACTTAATTATGAAAGAAGTTTTTTCTTGATCCTCCGTCTTCATCTTGACCTTATAGTACCCGGAGTAAGAATCAAGGAAACTCATTAGCTCATTCCCAGCTGTAGTATCAATCATTTTATCAATGTTCGGCAACAAGAATAAGTCATTAGAGCACGCCTTACTTAAATCCTTATAGTGTACACAGTTGGCCACCATTTCTAATACTTTACCTCCCGGATCGAACTGATACTGAGCAGTCGGGTTACCTATTCTTTAACAAATTTGTTCTTGACCTCTGCTATCGGGGTTTCTATTGCGTTACCGGTGGAAAGTTTGGATCTAGCTTAGCCCTTAGACCGATACCTCCAATGGGATACCCGTCATATCCGAGTGTGACAACGCAAAGTAGTCAAGGTTAGCTTTGAGAAAATTTATAAACTCTAACCTGAGCTCGGGATTTATCCCCGTTCTTGGATGAAGCTTCCATTCTAAAAACTCCTCGAACAAAGAAACTTGCTCAAGCTCTTCCACGGTGGAATTAGTTGTATTCGTCTCCTCTTGTACCTGAAAAGACCTCAGAACTTGGTAGGATTTCGATGACTCCTCGCCTTTATCATCTTTATTCAAAAAAGGAGGAGGCACCGGTTCCTGTAATTGCTATTTGTTGGACTCTTTTTCCTTGCTGCTATAAATGGTCATCGTGTTCATCTCCAATAAACGGTCATCGCGTTCATCTCCATTGCCACCTATTGGTATCCTCTTATCTGCTTGATACCTTCTAGAGTCAAAAATTCAAAATTGGTGATATATCGATGGCACAACCTTTATCTCCTGTATCCACGTACTTTCGAGGATCAAGTTATATCCCATGTCGCCATCCACATGGTGGTCTTTGTTATGCCTTTGGCTTGAGTGGGTAGCAAATTTTCATCCCGGATTGCCACGTTTGTGAATTTGAAGTCAGCCAGGAGCTTTATCGCCGGAATGATGTTCCCGGTTAATTTTGCTTACTCCAGAACACTCCATTCAATTATATTGGTTGAATTCCTTGATCAACCAAAACACATTAAGTTTTAAACTCTAAAACATTTTACTATTTATGACTTGTCTGCAAAATTATGTGCAAAAGGGAGTTTATTTGAAATTATAATCACTAAAGATTGAATTTTTTTTATTTGTGGGTACTTTCTAAAGCTTATTTTGAATTGTTTGAACTATATTTGGATAGATTTTATAAGTTTGGAGGATAATTCTATAGGAAAGGCCTCGGCTGAGCTTTGATTTGATTGCGGAGTGAGGTTAGTGTCAGATCTAACCTTGATTTGAGGGAATTAGGAAATCTTGAACTACATGTTATGTGAATTATGTGGGAAACGATGTATATGAGAGGTGACGAGTGCATATACGCCGTTATGGTACTTGCTTCCATCTTTTTGTTACTTTATGATATATCTTGTTTCATGCCTTAATTGTTACATGCTTATTTCACTTCCATACCATAGTTGTTACTTGTCATTTAGTTATCCTTGTATTAAATTATCTATCCCTTTCATGATTCTATGCTTATTTGCTACTTCTCTCTACTTGCTTTACTTGCATATCTAAATTGTCACATGTCTTACTTGACTTATAATTTTGTAATATTTGTTGTTTTCAATAATGTACTTTCACTTGTATGAGTTGTTAATTGGTCATACCGATGAGTTGGTAAAGTTAATACATTTGAGTTGTTAGAAATTCTTTGGTTATTATGTAATTCTTCATTTCCTCATACATTTACTCTCTTGATGTAGAAATTCTCGTACATTTTGATTGATGAATTACTATTGTTGATTGAAATTGTTTGGGGAGTGGGTTGTACGCTGCAACATAAATTGAAAGTTAATGAATTGAAAAGGTGGAATAAGCACGAATTTTGACATTGATAAATTATGATATAGTATGATCTGGTTGGGCGCCACAACAAATTGTATATTTGGTAATTGACATTGATAAATGATGATATGGTGGGATCGTTTTGCGCGTCGAAACGGTTTGTATATGTTGTACTTGTTGTTAATGTTGAGTTGGCCTTGGAATTTTTATATGAGATTATGAGACGTGTTATTCTAGCTTTTTAATAATGAGGTTTGAGTTCATTTTCATGAGTTAATCACTTTACTTCCACTTTCTGCTTTTTTTCCTGTTATTATTATTATTACTACGTAAAGGTTATTGTATGTGGCTTGCTTTAGCCTCGTCACTACTTTGTCGGGGTTCGACTCGGCACTTATAGAGTACATGAGGTCGGTTGTACTTATACTACACTCTGCACTTCTTGTACAGATACTGGAGTTGGTCTTAGCGGCGCTAAGTAGATTTTGCTCGGATTCAGTCGTTGTCGAAGATTTGAGGTATAGCTGCACGGCGGTCATAACCCTGGATTTCCCTTCCCTTCTATCATTACTTTTTTATTGTATTTTAAAATTGTGTATTATGTTCAGACCTTGTTTGGAGCACTCTAGACGTTCATTTACTCATGACTCCAGTTTCTGTGTTATGTTTAGACTTCGCTATTCAATATTATTTTACTCTACTTCAGACTTGTACTGTTATCATTGTTACTTTTTTGTTTTCAAATATTAAAATCAGTTAATTTTCTATTTTATGTCAGCTTGCCTAGTAAGTAGATGTTAGGTACCATCATGACCTCGAGGTTGGGATTCCTGGTCGTGACATCTTCCTTTCATCATGTGTTCTAAGATTATGAACGTTGTTAACATCGTTGGTTGCCATATCTCATTTTTACTTAAGAAAAAACCAAAATTCGTTACTAACTAACGAACGGATCAAACCAATTATACAGCTGTCTATGCCCCACAGTGGGCGCCAAACTGTTTACCCGTAAAATAGTACAGTTAAATTTTTAAATTTGTAACACCGTTTATAGACAAACGAATCAATTTTATCCAAAAAATGATAGAAAAATAGAACAAAAATAAGAATAACAATTGAAAATGAAGAAAATAGCAAGCCTGATTCTGAGCTAGGTTTTCCTAGAGCAAGAACAATAGCAATGATATAGGAATGGTAAAATTCTTTAGGTTCAGCATATAATAGTATGGTATTTTTTTGTGTGGAGAATGTTTCATGTCATTATAAGAGTTGTGAATCTGATAATTATAGTTATTCATACGGAGACAACATCTTAAAATCAAACTTCTCTTCAATGAGAATAAAAATATCATTGATGGGGTCATAAGGGCCCGCTTTGAAAGCAGATATTCTTTGTAACGACTGCATATTAAATGCTATCCGATTTTAAGCCGTTGGGTCTTTGCCATCGGTTACACCCCCTTCTGATCCATCCTATACTGGTAACGCACTTTGTAATCATTGTCGATTATTTGCCGATGCAACTTTTGTGTGTTCTCGATTTCACGTGTCATCTTGCTATTTAACTACTTGTTATCAACCAGTTTCACCCTACACATTTAGGTCACCCGAATTTTGTCTCTTCAGAGACAACGATAACAATTTTAATCAGATATTAAAAATTGAGTACTATCATGATGTACTGTGATAGTTGGGTTAATCTTTCTCTAACAATTCACTCCTCTCACTACCATGAATCAACCTAGAGTCTCTTCACCGGTGCGTCCAAAACGACCAGACCCCTACAATAACAACCCTCACTCTTCTCCAACACCTCTATCATCAAAAATCAACTTCAAAGACAAACTCCTAGAGGGTATACATGATGGCCAAATCAGTATGGTTATAGATGATGGACTCGTAAACAATGATCACCAAATGTCATTAATCACGGATCCTCCTAACATAAAAGAAGGTGAGCACCAAATACACCTCACGCCGGATGAACTCAAAAGGATCTATGCCCCATGGAGGTACTCTACTATTATTAAATTACAAGGCATATGTATCCAACACCAACTCCTTAAGAGGAAAATTCAAGATCAATCGAATCTAGATGAAAACTTTCCATTGATTGATCTAGGATCTGACTATTACATCACCAAATTCAATTAAGAATCCAGCATGCTCAAGGTCCTACATAATGTCCCATGTTTCATCCTAGGACATTTTTTGTCTGTTCAAAAATGGATCCCAAATTTTATCGCAACCAAGGAGAATTTAACCAAAGCGGCCATTTGGATAAGACTACCTTAATTACCTACATAATTCTGTGATGTTCAAATTTTGGAGAAAGTGGGAAACAAAATTGGCAAGTTGTTGAAAATTTATGCATGTACATCATCCCCCTTAAGAGGAAGGTATGCAAGACTTTGCATTGAACTCCCTCGTGAGATACCAGTGCCATCCTCCATCCTCATTGGTCATCATAAGAAGAAAATATTATACGAAGGAGACAAATTTCTATGTAAACATTATGGCAGATTGGGTCACCCATCTAGTGCATGCCAATACAAAAAAATGCCACGTGAAATGGAAAGTATAGAAGATGCCAAGAGTTCTAACCCAAAAGAGGAAAATTTCTCTACATTAAATTCTGACAACCAAATCCAATTGAAGAAACTTGAGAAACGGTGGAATTCCCTAAGAAAAAAAGATCCAGCCAAAAGTTCAAAGGGCTACTAGCCAATACTGGTAAGGTAATGTCCCCAATAGGAAGCAATCCAGGTATGATCAAATCCTCCACTATCATTAAAAGTCAAATGGCCCATAATTCTTTTTCTAATCTTAGCTTAAATTCTAAATCCTTTTCACAAATCAATATGCTACTAATCCGTCTACAAATCCTGATAATGGAAATATTATAAAACAATCCTTGTTTAGTCCGCCGGGCACAAATAATAAATCGAAAAAAGACCACTTTACACTTGAGAACTATGCCATGCAAATTGAGGTGGCCAACATTCACAACACTATTGGATATTTGGCAACTAAGGCACCTGACCAACCCAAGGTCATGCATGCCAATGATGCATCTACCCCACGTAATAATAACCTATTAGAGGTTAATCAATCACAATACACAACCTCTACCACCACTCAAATTGCTAATAACACTATCATTAACACTAACCAAGCAGCCAATATCTGCATGAATGAAAAACATAACCTAACTCCATTCAAACAGATGGCACCTAACTCACTACCAAATGGGCAATACACGAATAGCAACACTGATGAAGAAAATGCTTCATCTATCACTGCTCTTACAAATACCTCCGCCACAAGAAAGGTCCTTATCAAAACTAAAGATACTCTCATCAATAACCCTATACAACATCTATCATCCCTAGTCTCTGCCCCTCCCATTCGTAATATATCTCCCCCCTCAACTTCAAGGAATGGCAAGACTCCCAACCTCATAAAGGAGAAGATACAACTTGATCCAAATATTAAGCCACCAAAGAGCCTTAAACATGTCCAACCCACCTCTCCCACAAGCTCCAGCTCTAGGAAGCAAACAAGTATTCTTCATCCAACCCCCTTTCCCACAAGATAACCAACCACTATCTTGGGTGGAACAAGCCCTAATGGGACATGTCATCACCTTCAGTCTAATTCTCAATGGTCAGGAGACGATCATCATATTACAAAATTCACACTTCCTAGCACAACTTGTGTCGGAAGTAATGAATATGGCCATGAACAACTACATGAACCTTATTTTGATGAACAATATACTTATCCACTTGCACCCTCAATGATCATAAATCATGCCCAAGAAATGAGAAGTCAGTGGAATATCCCAAGTTATTTCAATCCAATCAAATCCCAACAAATACCGGTGAATCTACCAGTCTTTCCTCCGGGGAAAATAACCAACACTAACCCAATATTTATCCGATGGACAATCTCTGCCGATTCAGTAGCCAGTCATCCCATGCATGCATCGACTCCACCATCTCCCTCACATGCGCTGAACCAAGCAGCACCTCCACAGAACCCACCCATCATCCCTCAAGTACCAGCACCTCCCAACGCACAAGAGCCAGAATACAACCAAATGGAGGAGGAAGAAGAGATAAATCTACTGCGGTCAGGTCCAGTCCTAGAGTTTTCAAGGCTAAATGAGGTAAAGGTCTATCTATTCCGGGATCAAAGGGAGAAACGTTATGTTCTGAGCTGTCCATCGACCATGTCAAAATTCACAATGGATGTGAGACCCCCTCAAGACCCCACTGTAGGCAACCATGCAATGATTCTTGTCCCAACTATAAGGAGGAACCCAATTCCACAGGCCCAAAGGGAGAATGGGAAACCAAACAATCTTGCATCCATGTTTAGGCCAACCAATGTGCTCATTTGGAACATACGGGGTGGGAACAATGACAATTTTCGTGAGAACTTTAGGGAAATGCTAGACACCCATCGTCCTTTCATAGTCACCCTGCTTGAGACTAGGATGGAAAGCCATTTATCTATTCTCAATGATTTAAATATCTCTCAGATGATCAAAATCCCTAGTGATGGTCAATTTGGTGGTATAGTTCTCCTGTGGGATACTAGCTTGTTTAGAGTTCACGACTTTGTTAGGAACAACAATGAAATCCATGCTTCCATTGAGGTATTCCCTAATCACACTACTTGGTTATTTTCGTCTATTTATGCTAGTACAAATTTTTCTACTCGTTGTAGAATGTAGAATAATATTGAAAACATTAGTAAATACCACATAGGTCCCTGGTTACTGGGGTGACTTCAATGAAGTCTTGAGCTCTACTGAAAAATTTGATGGTAACCAAATTAACAGAAAACGTAGTAATATATTTTGGGACAGTGTCAATCGATGTAATCTAATTGACCTTGGCTACAGAGGTTGTAAATATACTTGGTCTAATAAAAGAAAGTGGAATAAAGGTCTAATCATGGAACGTATAGATAGAACCATTGCTAATGATAAATGGATCACCCTTTTCCCTAATGCAATTATAACACATCTTCCTAAAACACACTCGGACCATAACCCTCTATTAATTAACCTTATACCTAAAAATAACAACAAAAAAGATAGGCCCTTTCGTCTAAAAACAATTTGGTGTAGACATCCGGACTTCATAAACATAGTAAAAAGGTCTTAGTTAGAGGAAGACCTTCCTAGTGCACTCAGTAAGTTTAGAGACTTGGCCACTAAGTGGAAAAATAATACTTTTGGTGACATCTTCAAAAATAAAAGAAAATTACTTTCTAGACTTAATGGGATTCAATGTTCTCCAAATTACCAACACAGTAGTTTCCTCCAAATCCTAGAATCAAACCTTCAATCAGAATACAATACCATTCTTCATATGGAAAATGATTTTTGGAAACTAAGGTCTAGACTCACTTGGATGAATGAAGGAGATACCAACACAAAATATTTCCATATTATAGCCACTAATAGAAAATGGAAGAATACTATTACTCACTTCATCAAAGATGATGGAAGTAGGGTTTATGACCCAAATCAAATACTGGATCATACTCTTTTTTTTTTCATGAATTCTTTTACCACTTCCAACGAATACTCCCTTAACACTAAATTTTATTCCACTTAATGGAAGGAAAATAATATCAACCTTAGGAGATTTGATAGCTCTCTCCCTAATATAGAAATATCCAAAGCTATCTTCTCCTTCAAACCATACAAAGACTTTGGACCCTATGGAATTCATTCTTATTTTTATCAAAAATACTGGCATGTTGTGGGAAAGTCTGTTATTAAGTTTTGTCACACTACCTTCAACACACAAAAATTAACGGAAGGAGCCAATGAAACACTCCTCTGCCTAATTCCCAAATTCACAAATGCAAACAAGCTAAGGAATTTTAGACTCATTGGCCTTTGCAATACTTCCTGCAAAATTGTCACAAAAATAATTATGAACAGATTGAAATATTACATCCCTTACCTCATTAGTCCTATGCAGACTAGCTTCATCAAAAATCGTAGAGCTAGCGACAATGCCATTATTATACAAGAGATTGTTCACAATATAAATAGGTCTAAGAAAAAGAAACATGACTTATTAATCAAACTTGATCTTGAAAAAGCTTTTGATTGGAATGGTCCTTCATTTACAAAACTCTAAAAAAAATTCAACTACCTCCTAAATTAACCAATCTAATCATGCACTGCATTACTACTAGCTCAATGTCCATTCTAGTGAATGAGACTAAAACTAACACTTTCAACCCTACTAGAGGTATATGTCAGGGTGACCCAATGTCCCCCTACATCTTCATTCTCTATGTGTAACTCCTATCAAAGCTCATAAATCAACAAGTAGACTTGCTCAATTGGGATCCAATCAACATCAGCCACAAGGGCCCATCATTTTCCCATGTCCTCTTTGCGGATGACATTACCCTTATGGGAAAAGCAAACAAAAAAACTATCATCACCACAAAGAAATGTCTATATTTATTCTCCTTACAATCTGGCCTGGAAATCAACAAAGCCAAATCTAAAATAGTTATCCCTAAATATTGTCCCAAAGACCAACAAACTTTTCTCATATCTACTTTTGGCATAAAAATAACTCATGAATTTTGAAAATACCTAGGCTTCCCTATTCTGAACCATAAGCCTAAGTCAAAAGACTTCCAATATTTAATTGATAACATCCACTCAAAATTGTCCCATTGGAAGCGCCCCTTCATCAATATGGTTGGTCGCGCTACTTTTATTTCTAGTACTCTTAGTGTCATCCCCACTTACGCCATACAATTCATAATTCTTCCTCCAAAAACTATTCAATCAATTGACAAAATTCAGAGGGACTTCTTATGGGGTTCAACACCCAATACTATAAAACTCCACCTCATAAATTGGAATATTATCACTAGGGATAAAAATAATGGTGGTTTAGGCCTCAAAAAAGCTAATACCATGATTATAGTATGCTTAGCAAGCCTTGTCTAGCGTCTTCTAAAAAACCCTAGAAACCCTTGGTGCCAACTAATTAGTGCAAATACTCTAGGCAGCTATCAAAAGGGGTTGGGATACTTGCAATAAAGGACTCCTTTGGCACCCTTCAAAAAACTCAAACCTAAACATTTGGTATAGCAAGTGGATCTACAACCCCGATCACCTTAGGTCTGTCATTTCAGGGCCCCTGACAAAATGTGACGAACACCAAATATTATCTAGCATTATTAGTGATGGAAAATGGAACCTTCAAAATATTCCCTTCAATTTTCCCAATGACATTATTCAAAATATATATGCAATCCCCATCCCCTCAAATGATACTGCAAGGGACAGACTTAGTTGGTCGCTAAGTTCCAATGGCATCTTCGCTGCCAAATCGTGCTACAAATTACTAGACAAGGAACTTACCCCTACCAAAAACTTTGATTGGATATGGCAACTAAAATTCCCTAGTAAATTAAAATTCCTTTTATGGAAATTCATGCACAATCGCCTCCTTGTAGATCTTACCTATCTCTCCTAGGGATAAACATAGATGACATATGCATGAGCCGTAGAAATGGCATTGAAAATATTAGACACATTTTCTTAACATGCCCAATAGCTTTCAAACTTTGGAAAGATTTGGGTATAAATCACAACAACTTCATTAACCCAGATAATTGGTTGGAAGATTTGAAGGATATATTCACCGTCCAAAACAAAAACTATATTAATTAGGTCACTCTTTTCCCATATGTTATCTGGAATATTTGGATAAAATAAAAGAACAACAATTCGAACAACTTGCAACATAATATCAACGTCAATAACATACTACACCAAGCATGGGAATATTTATTCCTTACTGAAAGATACAAGTCCATCTCCAAAAAAATTAAAGTGAATGTTAAATGGCATAAACCACCTGGTAAGTGGTACAAACTTAACTGTTATGGAGCATTCTCAGGTTCCAATACTTTAGCATGTTTAGGAGGGATTATCAGAGAATACAAGGGTGATTGTATCCTAGGTTATCAAAAGGCTACTCGTGCAATATCTTGCACACATGCTGAGATCCTGGCCCTCCTTGAGGGGATCAAACTTTCCATTGAATGAAAATTAGATAAACTGGAAATTGAAACATACTCCATAGACGTCATTAAGATTATCTCAAATAATAAAAATATCCTATCTAACTTAGTTCTTGAATGCAGATGGTTGTTGATGCAGTTGAAGCACCCAATCCTGAGGCATAACTTCAGGGAGGCCAATGAAGCAGCACACATGTTGGCCAAGGAAGCTGCAAAAAATACAAAACCTACCGAACTCTACCATCATGCTCGTCCTCCCCATTTTCTTGATCATGTAATGGAGAAGGACAAGCATAGTTTTGTTATGTTGTTAGGAGTCTTCCTATCTATGTTTGTAACAATCTAGCTACTATGGGCAATAATAATGCCCTAGAGACAATCTCTACTATGTCCTATAATATGCCTTTCATTTAAGTTAATATAAATCTATCCTTCATGTAAAAAAAAAAATTCTATAGCTAGTTTTCTGTTAATTTTGTTTTTCTATAGGCATGTCGGCAGATGAACATTCTTATATCATAATATTGATTAGGAAAAGGTTGAATACGTGTTAAACATCTAAAGGTTTCACGATTTTTATTTACATGCCTCAAATTTTCTTTGTTTCGACCGAATACTTGTAATAAGTCTAAAGTATACCAATCAGACATATTTAACTAGCACGGTTGATAGCGTGAGTTACACGGTGTAAAATGCTCTTTCGCTTGATGTTCCTAGCTATAGTTTCCTAAAAAATGTACCACAATTAGTAGTTTTAAAAAAAAAGGAAAAATATAGTAATTAAGAGATAAAAGTGTGTGTGAATAAATATTTAGGCGTCAAAAATACTTTAGGGCACTATAGAGGACAATGATTACAAGTATTCTACAAGTGAAACTCGCTTTATTCACCACATTGGTACACTTTATGCTTTCTACATGTGTTTTATTTAAGGTGGCTAAATAAAAATAATAGCAATTTTAGTGTCTCAGTAAGTAATCAGTCTTAGGAAAAATCTAAAATGTGATGGTGAGAGAAAATCCAAAACAGTCCTATTCTATTTAGGTTTCTCTTTTCAGTTATTATTTTTATTTGAAGATTCTGTCGCCTTTCGGCTGCCTATGCTATGAGATAAAGGCATAAAGCATTAAAGCTTTACACCTTTTCTTTAATAATAAGAATGATTTATGTCTACAATCCCGTTGCGTCCTCTGCCTAACAAGGGCCACGTATATTACTTTTTTTAACAAGAAAAGAAAATGCCAGAATGCACGAATGCAAGTCAAACAAAAACGATATTCTAATAGCTTATAGGTGTTGTGTTTACTCTCAAAATCGGATAACACGAATTGAAATTGAAATAAACAATGATAAAATAAATTCAAACCACATGAATTCAACAGTTACAGTCTTGGGAGGTCAGTCACACTCGAACCAGATGCACTTCGATCGATAAAAAGATACTGAATAATAAGAGATTAAAGAGAGAAATAATAATGTATTGCTTTGGAATACATGTTACAATGTATTTTACAAGTAATCAAATGTCATTTATATAGTAAGGGAGTCCTGCATTAGGTAAAACTCTGTAAAAGGTAAAAATACTCCAATTAACTAATTGTCGATCTCTTATCGATATGTGCCGAGAACGCCTTGATATTTGGTCGGACACGGATATCACAGCCTTCTATTGGCTGAGCTTGACTACCTGAAAACATTCTTTGTAGTTAACCGAGGCTATGGACCGATCTCGAATCATGACCCCGACATCCTCGAGTGTGGGCGTTATGGTATGGACTCCAAATTAATGAGATATCTACCTCAGTCTAAGCTCCCCTGTTACCATGTCTCGAGCTAGGCTTATTATGTAAGAATCGGGATGTACTACGAGATCGGTTCTTCCCGTATACAGATAGTCACCTCGTTACTCCAAAAATCAGTTGACGAGAAACGACAAGAGATTCCCGGTTCCTTCTTCAAGGCATCGTATCATGAATGACAAAAATGAAAAACATCTTGTGAGTCATGTCATAATGGCATTAAATGACTGTCAGCCATCTTCTGGCTATCCGTGAACGCAAGGCGTCTCCGAGTTCCTATAAATACCACCTCCTTTGTTCATTTTTACTTTACACCAAACCTCCTGCCCTCAATCTTTCAAGATTTTTGTACTTCTCTATTGTTTTTACCTCCGTCACGCAGGGCCTTTTGCAAAAAATTTCACCCATCTTCTTCCAAAGCCAACAAGCCTAATGCTTCAATCTTCCTTTCTTTCTTCATCTTTTCCATATTTCCCTGCATTTAGCTTTGTAGATGAAAATGGCAAAGACTTCCAAAATCGTCCCTCAGAAAGACAACCCTTCTACTTCGCGGCCAGCCACTGGGGCCGAGGCGAACACTTCGAGCATAACAACTGATGAACTGGTGGCCGAACCTCCATTGAAAATGTTCGGCCCTAAGGGTTTCTCGGTAATTAATGATTTAAAAGTTGAAAAACTTCCTCTGTACCGGGTTGGTGTGAAGACTTCTCGAGATACATCGGTTCAAATACCGAGATCCTCCCTACGATTCGGATAGATTGCAACTGGGCAAAAAAAAATGTAATGGTCCCTAACCCAGAGGAGGCCATCACAACCCATGTCGAGGGATACCTTAGTGTTTACACTTATCCCTTTAAATTGTGATCGATCGACCCGGTCATCATAGATTTCTACAAGAGTACGAGGTTTGACTCGGCTAGATCCATTCTTCAATGTGGAGGATCATAATCCTCCTCTGGTTCTCCGTGAGCAAAATTGATGGCTGACGATTCACTATGGATCACCTACTTTGGTTGTACATTCCTTGACTATTCCGAGAGGCGCTGACAAAGCTTGTGCGTCGGGCCAACAAAGACATGTTCCCTAACATCGATGAGGACATGGACTGAGGCTGGCAAGGCCGTTTTGTCCGAGTAAGCACTTCGGACCTGATTCCAACGAAATGCATGCATTCTTCGAGAAGTGGAATAAAAAACGTATTCCCTATTTATTCCATTTTTTAGGGACTACCACTATGTTAGATAACCAATCCGGGTATTTAACCTCCCTAATGGACCCTATTTTAAGGAGTTTAGATACCTCATCCTAGATGAAAGCAAGTTTGACCACGGACTGGGGTCGCTTATTCTACTTGACCGAGTGGAACTTTGGATCCAGGCTTAGCTTGTGAGTGGTTATCTCCGGCAGGACCCATGTCATATCAAGGTTGGACCAAGAAAAACAATCTACATTTGTTGTAAGAAATTAAATAAGTTTTTTCCTGAGCTCGGGGCTTCACCCCGTGCCTAGATATACCTTTCGATTTGGAAATTATTCACTTAGTACGACTTGCTCCAGTTCCTCGACCGTTGATTTTGGTGCGTCGGAGACATTGGGGGCTATGAAAGATCTGGGGACTCCATAGTCATCGTTTTAATCTACCCCTCATTCCTCCAAATCTACCGAGGCTGGTATCGGTGATTTCTATTTGGCCCCGTCTTTGAATGTCCGGTTCAGATCCTCTAATGTTTAGAGTGTGTATGTCGGGATCACTTTATTAACCACGAACATTTCCTTGGCGGCTGATTGTTCCTCATAAATTGTTTTGACTCCGCTGCGCATTGGGAATTTCAGCTTTTGGTGCAGTGTCAAGGGAACTTCTCTCGTGTTGTGAATCGATTGTCTCCCGAACAAAACATTGCATCTCATATCCCCATCAATTACATAGAACTTGGCTTCTTACACGGTTGCAGCGACGTTTACCGGTAATGTTATTTCCCCTTCAGTGGTCTCACATGCCATGTTGAACTTGTTCGGGGCTCGTACCGCAGGTATGATCTGGTCTTGCATGCCGAGTTGTTCCACGACCCTTAATCTGACAATATGGTTAAGCTACCTGGATCAATTAACACACGCTTAATTTGAGATTTATTTACGAGTACTGATATTACTAGTGTGTAGGGCTGCATGATCCCCTCAGCGTCTTATTCGTTGAAAGACAAGGTTCCTTTCGGTACGTAATCCTTAGTCCATTTCTTCCCTTGTGATGGATACTTTGGTGAAATTCAGCATCGGTCCCTGGGGAATATCGATCGCGACGATGATCATGTTAATGACCTGCTGAGATTCCTCCTGCTTGGTCTGCTTTTTTGAATCCTTGTTCCTTAAGTGGTTTTTGGCTCGATCACTCAGGAACTCTCGGAGATCCCATTGTTGAACAGTCGAGCCATTTCTTCTCTTAATTGTCGGCAGTCTTATGTCTTGTGGCCACGAGTGCCGTGATATTTGCATATTAGGTTGAGATCACTTTGGGATTGATCGGATTGTAAAGGTCTAGAAAAATTGGTATCTTTGATTCGTCTTATGAAAGATACAATAGTGGAGACATCGACATTGAAGTTGTTTTCCAATAATCTTGGCGCTTCTTTAGGCCTGATGGGCGATCGATGCCTCTCGTCACTCTGTCGATGGTTCTGACGGGATACACGAACCCAGAAGGGGTCCCAAGCTAATCATCTTAGACCTTGATTTTAGATTGATATTGGTTATGGACGGCCCATGTGATGGCCGGATACTCTACCAGGTTTTGTTTCAACTGCTGTGAAGCCAACGAGCTCCGAATGTTGAGTCCTTGGGTTAAATCCTGAACAGCCCAATCATCAGTGACTGGTGGTAGATCCATCTGTTCCATTTGAAACCGGGACACGAACCCTTCGAGCATCTTATTATCCTTCTGTTTTACTTTCAAAAGGTTAAAATTCCTGGTCTCCAACTTGATAGCCCCGGGGTGTGCTTTCACGAAAGAATCCGCAAGCATAGTAAATGAGTCAATAGAATTAGGAGGTAAGTTGTGATACCATATCATATCTCCTTTTGACAGGGTCTCTCCGAACTTCTTCAAAAAGACAGACTCGATCTCATAATCCTCCAAGTTGTCCCTTTGATGGCACGTGTGTAAGAGGTAACATGCTCGTTTGGGTCGGTCATTCCGTCGTACTTAGGAATCTCGGTCATGCAGAACTTCTTAGGGATCTTCCTTGGATCCGCACTCGAAGGGAAAGGTTTTATCACAAACTTTTTGGAATCCAGGCCTTTCAGTATCGGTGGTGCTCCCGGGATTTGGTCGACCCTGGAATTGTAGGTTTCTACCTTTTTTCATTTGCTTCAATATTATTCTCCTCTGATTATAACTGTATTGTTAGTTCCTCGAGCATCTTTATGATCTCGGGGTTAGTCCCCGGTTTATTTCATTCGGCCTCTCTACATCAGGTTCATCCCTGGGGGTGGCTTCCCGGGGCGGATCGAGTTCATTTTGCTCGGTGCACGGCTTTGGTACTGTAACTGAGCTATCATCGCTCGTTGATCCTGTAACATATCGAAGATCATCCGTAAATTGATTCTGCCTCCTCCGTTGTTTTGTGTTTTTGAGCTGTCGATCGGGCTCCACCACAGATGCTATTTTCGGGGTCGGTAGGCATATTTGTGTCACTATCCACATGCAAATTAGTGTCAAAATGTGTCCGAGACTGGAACTCCGACGAGATCAACGGGCGGTACCTCGTCATCGGGCATTATGTTCTTATTTTCACCATGATGACCAGACTTATTCTCAACATATAGGGGCTTTGATTGAGAGTTTTACATTTTAAGTTTTAACCTAAAATTAGAGACACTTAAAAGAACAAGTGTATAGTAGTGTGTGTTATGGAGATTAGTATCAAATATGTTACACCCCATGTTTTCGAACGTGAGAGTACGTCGTAAGTCGATTGATATAAGCTCAAAAATAAGATTATATTTGGAAGCATATAAATAAGTTAATCATGTTACCTTGGAGGTTACAAATATTTAAGATCATGAATAACGAGTACCAAGAGGGTTGGAAAACATAGAAGCTAAACCAATTGAAGAAAATAAGTTTTGTCGAAAGTCGACATGTTAGGAATGTTATAGCATGTACTTTATAGTGAGACTATGGTTATTAACATGATAAGGAGGTTATTCTATGAGTTATTTTAGTCGTATGATAGTCGTGTGCTACGTTTTTATGTCAAGCAAGTTGTGGAACAAAAGTTGACAAAGGTCATCACAAGTTACATCCATAATGTGTTGAACATTAGGTAAAATGTAACTGCGCTTTTCTCCCAATATACTTGGATTTATTGGATGATCTACCTAAAAATTTGAATATCTATTAGTCTAGTTTCAAACCTATTTAATCATATATCTATACGATATCGAAGTAGAGAGATATTCGCGTTTTAGCAAGACTGCGCCCAGCAGCTCTCTATGGGACCCACATAGGCGGTTTAGTTATGTTGATATATATAAGACGCCTCAACCCCGTTTTAACTCATTGATTTTAAGTGTCTTCAGACTCTAGGATCCTAAAAACACTCTCTCAAGGTTCACTCATGATCCAAGACCCAAACAAAGGGTAAACAACTCAAATCAAGTGTCGGGAATCCCATCGCGCTAGTATGTTTCTTCTTCTTGTTGTTGTTGCTGATTTTTGGGTGGTTCCAGATCGTGTGGAAGGTTGTTTTAAGTGTTTTATGTTCTTTAAAATACTATTCCATGTTTTTAATATCAACCCTAGGTTATTTCAAGTCTTGCAAATGGATTACACCATATTTCAACATCAAAAGTTAGTTCTAGTGAAGAACAACACCTCTCTGAGGTTGTGTTGTCATTGAGGATAGTTGTGGGCTGTATGTTGCTGAAATTTAAAGTTTCTGCTACTTTCTAAGGTGAGTATAAAATCCTACCAATTGTACTTAAGCTTTCTTGTATGTTGGTTAAGTTGTTATGGTTATAAACTACAAGATAATACTTGGATTAACTTAAGTCACTTCTATGGTGTTGTGTTGCCATTGAGGGCTCTTGTAAGCTAAATATACCTTGGATTTAGACTTGACGCTAGTTTAAGAGGTATATGTATGGTGTTGCTAAAGGTTCTTAAGGTTATATTGCTTCTTAAGGTTATCTTGATGTTGATTAAGTTAAATGATTGGACTAGACATGAATTAGTGAATAGAAATGCTAACCGGAGATAGTTGGAGTTGTGGATTGTTTCCTTTGTTATAAATATATGTTATATGAATGGAATCATTGATGAATTACTTCATTATCATGTTAATGATTCTGTTAAGTTAATTCAAGAAGTCTATAATGGAGTGATATGGGTTATACGGATTCCAATCGAAACTTGTCGCTCGTCGTGAAGTAGTTATGACTTCTTGTTGTTGTTGTATGGTGTCTTGTTATTGATATTTATATGTTGTTGGATTTATCTGGCTGTCTTTGTTGGTATATGAAATTGGAGGACTCCTTTGTTACAGGATAGATGCTACCTGAATTTACGTAAACGAGCTACTAGCTTAAGTTACAGACTTAGCCTTTGCTCAACACTGAT
>ML341207.1:0-34729 GCA_005239505.1 Nicotiana paniculata | reverse complement strand
GGTTCGAAACCCCAAACTATTTGATATTTGTTGTTAATTAAGGTGACACACTTGCCAAGTGACAGGCATGCGGGCGTTTACCGAATATTTGTAGCCTGGCTAATCCCATGGCACTGTCTAATGGTTATCTCAGGTTGATATTTGTACTGTGAAGGTGGTACTTACCTTGAACGAAATAGAAATCATGCTAAGTATAAATGTTAAGGCTTCACGCCGATGTGTTTAGACCGGAATGGTCGATTATTGTTGTCTCTATCTGTGATTATTGCTTTCATGTACTCAATCTTGTTATAGTATATGTTCCATGCCTCAGTCTCGTAAGTTGCTAGTTTATTCTATATTATCATTGGTTTGAGNCTTTGTTGGCTTGATATAGCGCTTGGGCTGAAAGGAGCCCCTCCGGAGTCTATACACCCCCAGTGAGCGCACAGATATTGAGGGATGGATTTCCCTGGACATGGATTTGTCCAAGCATTATGTTTCGGAGATGGGTTTTCTCCGTGGTTATTATGTTCCGGAGATGGATTTTCTCCGTGGGGGCTGGATCGGCCTTTTTTTCCTCAGTACTTGGTGACTGTGTCACTTGTGTTTATGTAATATCCGGGATGGACTTCCCTGGGCCTGAATGTCGTATTCTAGTACTGAGTGGACCACCTTATGAGAGCTTGATTAATGAGTACACATCATTCTTGATTCTATATGAATTCATGCTAGTATGCAGAGTTACAGACATATATTGATGCATCGTGTTTGTTTCCTGATATATTACTGTCATGTCCAAGTCATATACTGTTGTTGAATTATCGGAGGTTTAGTTCGTCACTACCTCTCAGCCCGTAGTTTGGTTTCGTTACTACTGAGTTGGTGTACTCACGTTACCCCCTGCACCTTGTGTGCAGATCCAGGTACAGCGGAATTCAGCTCGGGTCAGTGAGTAGCAGCAGTTCATCAGAGTTGACGAGGTAGCAGATGGCGACCGTGATCTCGTCTTCTCTTTCCTTTCTACATGTCGTATTTATTTTTAAGACTATGTTAGTCATTTCTTTTGGTTGTAGTAAGTACTAGCAGCTCATGACTGTGTGACACTGGATCCGAGGTTAATAGGATTTGGCCTTTTGAATTTCATAAACTGCTTTCCCAAAAATATTGGATTTATTATTATTATTATTGATTTCAGACTTGTTAAAAAGGGCATTATATTGGGAATTGTATTTAGTTATATAAAATGGGTGGCTTGCCTGGTTCCACGACAGGTGCCATCACGACTCCGAAAATGGGTCGTGACACTCATGTTACTGTCTTAGACTCCTAATGTATTTGATTAATCTTAATTTGTATGACTAATGCACCCATGTCTTCAACATGACTATTCCCACGCTCTGTCTCTATGTTTTAATTGCCTTTTACCATGATTGACTTGTCACGTCTCTGAATCAGTAGACTCCTATTTGTTCTGTGCATTTGTTGTTCCATATGCTCCCCTTAGACCCTGTTCATGTGTTTCTGATGTGAAGCTCCCAATCCCTTGACCCCTGTTTGTAAAGCTGATTGCTGAATGGTTGTGAGTCTGAGCACTCTGAGTTTGTGTGGTTGTACGTTGAATCTTTGTTCTTTTTAGAATTAATTTCAAAATTGTTTTCACTCCTGGCATTCCTAAAATTGTTTCTATTCCTGAAAACCTTTTCACTCCTAAAAGTGTTATCTCTACACTGTTTTACTAAGCTCTTTCAAACTATGTGAAGCACTCTCACTTATACTCTTAGAAAATTAAGTTATGCCCTTCCAGTGTGTGTACTGCCTAGGAATCCATGAGATTCCTCCGAACTCTGGCACACTGGGGCTGGCCCTTCCACACTGCACATAATCACTTCCCAATTCAAAGGATCTTGGTGTGAGCATTGTCCGGGATCCCTGAGGTCCTTACGGAACTTTGACACACCAGGACACCCTATTGTCTATGAGGTCTTGGTATCTGAGACTGTTTTGAAGGCCTGGTGTCTCCAGGTTTACTTTGGGCCTATCTGCAGGCTCCCTATAGTATAGCTCATAATTATTTATGTAATTCATTCAATTATGGTCTATAACAATCATCTTTGTAAACAGATATTGGGGAAATTAGTAAAAGGGTAGGGATTCTTATACGATTTTTGTGGGGAAATTGGGTAGAAATCATGATTTAGGTTTATACTATGCTTATTTGCAATATAAATCATGCCTCTAGACTTATATTATGTTACTTGCATTAGAGATCATGTTGTAGGACTGTTGTGTCATTTGCATTAGAAACCCTGCCTTAGGATAATTACGTTTACTGGTTTCGCATATTAGAAAATATGTTATAGCTCCGTACTTCATTATCACGAAATTCTGCTTCTGCATAAGTCACAATCACCTAGAAATCCTGTCGTTAGGCTACTGCTGTAATACTGCCTAATAAAAATGACCATTCTCTATGTGCATTAGAAATCATGTTTTAGGACTGCATTTGCATTGCTTTAAATCATGTCGCCTAAATAAATAATTGTCTTGTTTATAAAGATGCTTAAAAGAACAGCCCTAACGCCTAGACACCATGTTATAAGATCAAATATGCATGAAATCAACTTTTGTATTTCAGCACCTAGACAAGCATGTTTTATAGGATGTATTAAAACCCAAACTGTTTGTTTTTCTTTAGTCAAATTCCAGAATTTTGTTTGCATCTTAGACATCATGTTTAAAGGGTATTACAGATCCATGCCTAGGCAAGCCTTAAGTAATTGAGGTCCTATAAATCTATAAAATTATGCTCTGTTTATTTGTGAAACTGCCCAAGTTTAACAGGTTCTAAAATCAGTAGGCAAACTGATTAGGTTTACGCCACTTCATTTTAAAACAATGTTGCATATTCTCTGCTTGTTATGCTCACCTAGATATCCTGTTCTAGGACTTTCTGAAATTCTCTGAAATCTGTGTTTGAGACGTGCTAATTATTTGTTTATGTGTGGAGGTAAACATGAGCCTCTTAATTGTATTCATATTTGACAGTCTTATATGTTCTTTGTTGTCGCTTAGATTTTTCCCTTCTTAACACCTTAGGAGAGTCTAGAACTGCTCTAAAATTAAAGGTCCCTAACACCTCCAGGGCCACGAAGAAGGGACGGGTAAAGCACGCTTAGAGTTTGTTAATTAAAACTGCTTATATAACCGCTAAGGGGAGGGTATTTGAGTAGTAAAAGGATATGATGACTTGTACGCTAATGCCACGTGTAACCCCTCTAGTTGAGGAAGTATTATCGGTCATTGTACATATGTGATCCTATAGGGTAACAAACATAGGACTTCTCTATATTTATACATATGTGTGCTTGGACTGCTTACCTTTTAAACTCCTTTTATCTTACTTACATATCTGTACTTAGACTGCTTACATGTTAAATGACTAATTTACTAAGTAAGTTTGGTCGGGACCCACCATAGTGGACCTCGAGGGGTGCCTAAAACCTTCCCCTCAAGGTAATTTCAAGTCCTTGCCCAATCTCTGGTAACGTAGACTGGTTTCATGAATTACTTGCATTAGGTGCCCTAACACACCATAAATCCGTTAGGTGGCGACTCTTCACTTTCCATACCCCTCTCCCAAAAAGGAAGGGAATTGTCCCAAATGAATGTCGAAACCCGATTCCGCGAGGAATAAAAAGGGGGCACGGCAATCTTCGGTCCGTTGCTACTATCTCGCCATTCCGTTACTATGGCTTGCTCGAAGTCGGCCATCCCCAGTTTCGGTCTTCAGCGGACACTTCGATCTACACGTTTTATACTATGACGTCGACCTCAAGCCATATCCGTCATGAGCTCACCCTCGAGGTGGTTCCCCATGCCTATAAATCGGCCATACCCGATTTTAACCGTATACAAAAATATAATTGAAATGTCCAAAGAATTACCTCGCATAGAAAATATGGTAAGAAACTAAATTTACATGGTCATTCAAAAATAACCATAGTTTCAAAAGTAATCGAAATTTAGATAAAGTTTTTGTTAGACTTGACTGGTATTTCATCATGGAATCCCTTGTGTTCTTCAAGTTCCCACTTAATTTGATCAAACTGATCCTCTCATGTATCTCCACTAGCTCCATATCCATCATGGTCAATGGGATCCAAATAGAGCCTTTCAATCCAAACAGAGGTATCAGACAGGGAGACCCCATCTCTCCCTACCTATTCATTGTTTTCATGGAGAGGCTCTCAAGGAATATTGACCAGGCATTCCTGAGAGAAGACAGGCTTCCAATCACCAGCAGTAAGAATGGCCCAAAAATCTCTCACCTATTTTTTGTTGATGATCTCACTTTATTTGGTAGAGCCAATAAGAAGAGCTATGAAGCCATCCTAGCTATCCTAGAAGAGTTTAATAGTGTATCAGGCCAAAAGGTCAGATTTCAAAAATGCAAGGTTATCTTTTCAACCAACTGTCATAAGGATTGGATCTTATTGTTAGGAATTATGAAAATCAGAGATTTTTGTAAATACCTAGGTTTCACCATCTTTCATAAAAGGCATACCAACAGAGAGTTTCAATTCATCATTGACAATATAAATACTAGAGTAGATGACTGGAAAACTAAAATGTTAAACATGGTTGGTTGCACAACTTTGGAAAAATCTAGCCTGGGGAGCATTCCCAGCCATGTGATGAGCTATATAAAGTTACCCTCACACATTACCAACCAAATAGATAAAATCCAAGTGAACTTATATGGGGATCAACTGCTGAAAAAAGAAAGTTGCACATCATTAAATGGGATACTATAACTAAGCCTAAGAACATGGGGTTTTGTCCTTCAACAGGCACACACATGAAAACAAAAGCTAGCTTGACCAGTCTAGCTTGGAGACTCTACAAGAACACTAGCACCACGTGAGCTAGGGAACTGATTGGGAAGTACTGTAGTGGTAAAAATCCGAGAGCTAAACCTAAAATTAGGACTTGATAGTGTGTTCAGGAAGGTTAGAAAATCTATCTTAAGGCCTCTAGATGGGTTGTCCATAAAAGGATAGAGTCAACTTTTTACTAACAATTGTGTCCCCAACATGCAGCCCCTCAACACAATCCTCCAGGGGCCTTGGCACAACTCTGACTTGATCGTTAAGATCAGCTCCATCCTCAGTATGGAAATGGGCATTTGATGCTATCCACTACCCCATACCCAGGGACATTAAGTGTGTTATTCAATCCACCTTCATCCTTGTTTCTACCAACTCTAGGAGTAACTGGAACCTCAATGGTAGTAGGTGTTCAGCTCCAAATCAGCCTATAACCTAATCAACTCTGAGCTAGACTCCAATCCAAATCATGATGATACCTTTAACTGGATCTGGAAGCTAAAGGTCCCTAATAAGATGAAATTCTTCACTTGAATGATGCAACATAACAGACTTCCCACTGCCAAGCACTTAAATAACATAGGCTTAAAATGTAAGCCCAATATGCTACTTCTGCTCCTCTAGAGTGGAAGACATTAATCATATCTTCTTTGAATTCTCAAATGCCAGAGCATTATGGAAATCCACAACACTAAAGTGTACTAACAAGACCTCTCAACCATACCTTGTGTTCTCAATAATCCATTGGGAAGATACATGGCACAAGGTCAAGAACATGCACTTTAACAATGCTATCAACTGGAAAACCCCTCTACCTTTCTGTTTTTGGAGCCTATGGCTCACAAGAAACAACAATCTTTTTTAAAAGAAAAAGAACATTGCCCATGTTAAACAAACCATTGCCAGAGCCACTGAATACTACCATGTGGTTGTCCAACACAGGGATAAAGGAGAATCAACTGTAATTCACATCAATTGGGAGTCACCTCCTTCAGGCTCCTACAAGCTTAACACTGATGGGGCTGCATGCCCAAAATCAAGAGTATGAGAAGCTGGGTGTATCACAAGTAATAACGGGGGTGATTGGTTCTAGGATATATGAGAGGACTGCCATATTCCACCAGCTTAGAGGCTGAACTACAAGCTCTATGGCAGGGTCTCACAATAGCACACGAACACAAACTCACACTATTGCATTATAACTCTATTATCTTTGAATGCAGGTCATTGATGGAGCAACTGGGGAATCCAGCACTAGGACATAATTTTAGAGAACTAAACCAGGTGGCGGACCTCCTCATAAAGGAAGGAGCAGAAAAAAAGTTATTTGATAGGACCAAAATTTTGACAGTTCCTCCGGTGTTTGTGGTAGGACTAACACTAACTCATGTACTAAAGCTACTATTACAGACAAAGACAATGCTAGGCAACATATTCTAACCCTTTACCTTTATTCTCAAACTCCACACCTTCCTATTACTGGTGTCCTCGGTGAGCTGGAGCAACGTCATATCTTGCATAATCATCTCTCCCCAATATTTCTTCGATCTACCTCTACCTCTCCTTAAGCCCTCCAGGGCCAACCTCTTATACTTCCTCACTGGTGCATTTGTGTCTCTCCTATTCACATATCCGAACCATCTAAGTCTCGTCTTTCACATCTTGTCCTCAACTTTCTCCTATTCACTCCAGGTACTCTTTCTTGGTCATGCTCAACTTGAAACCTTTAGACTCCAGGGTCTGCCTCTAGATCTCTAAAATCCCATTAACACCACCTCTCATCTCGTCAATCAGAATAATATCATCTGCAAATAACATATACCACATCACCTCTCATTGAATATGGCACGTCAGCGCGTCGATTGCCAAGACAAATAGAAATGGACTGAGCAAACATTGTGAGCAAAGGTACGTCATAAGATCTTCATATCCCTGAACATATAGATTTTTTTTTTGTGGTTTAAGTTTCTTAATTATTTTAAATGTAACTATGTAAATTTATAGAATTTTTTTTAAAATTGGGAGTTCCAGTTTATAGTGGGGAATACATTAAGATAAGCTCATTCCAAATTTAGCACACCCGAAAGTAATTTTGCTCATAGACAATAGTGATTTAACGTACGAATATAATTTACTTCACATAGTATATAGTTATGCCTATGTGAAAGTCATTCCGACATAAATTTAAAGTTGCATTGTACTTTTCTTACATTACGCTGATCATTTGTAAAAGGCTAAAAGATCTGAAAACATATATAAATCAAATTTGGGATTTCATCCAAGTCTAATAATGAGTTTTCTATTTTTCACATAAATATAGATTAGGAAGATAAATTATAGGAGTACACAAATTTGAATAAAGTAAACCGTGAACCTGCAAATTACATTATTATTGGGTCTAATCACTACAAAAGGAAAGTGGACATGGGTAGTGCAGTAGTTGATTACCATTAAAATGGAATGACTCCTCAGTCCTACTAAAGCCATGTGGGGTCGCGCATGTCAATCTGATGAGGGTTGACGATATTATTACTACACCTCTTAGCACAAGTCTTTTAATTCCTCAGCCGAATTTACTAGTTATTATTCTATACATACATTATACATATATTATATATTTACTATTTAGTTAAAAGTGAAACATGGCATGCGTCCCCTAACAATTGGATAAACGATCATTTAGACTAATTCTTTTTCTTTTCTCACTTAGTTTCTGATACCCTTCTAATAAAAGATATTCTTTTTATACATCTTAACTTTTTATACTATTAGGTCATATATACTTGTTATAACAAATAATTTGTATAAATCATATATTTTAAGGAGGCTTGTAAATATTCTTTACATGGTCTAATGGTGTAGCATATATACCATTATATTACTTTCTTTTATTAGATTAGGCTGGATTCGTGCTAAAAAGTATCCGTTTGGAAGTAAAGTGCTCTCAACTAAAGTTGACTTTATTTTTAAAGGTCGAACGAAAAATTACGTGGCATTTCATTGTAACCTTGGGTGATGATTATGTATACTCCATAACTTAAATTGTTTTTAAAATGATTCTTTCACTGGAATATTTTTGAAACATCTATATATATATATATATACAAAAAGGTGGACAATAGAAAAATGTGGCACCTCTCTTGAGCCAAGAAACATATTTACCTTTTTTCTCCTTTTTTGGGTTTTCATCATTTTTTTATTTATTTTATATTAAAATTTCTATCTTCATAACTCACACCTCTTTATCTTCATTACCGATAATTTTTAATAATCTCAATAACTCTCATGCCTTTCATATTCATAACCTCTAAATATTTAATATGTAAGTTTACGACTATTTATTATGTTCCTCCATATGTACCTATACAAGGACTTCTATGTTTTGAACAAATATGATTGATACTAGTTTTATATTTTGCTTATAATGGGTTGAGCTATCTCTATGTCAAAGGTTATAGTGGAAAAGAAAAATTATACCAAGATATGGTTTAATTTCTATTCTTTGTTTTTTGTTCAAGGTAAATGCACGAAGATATTTCATACATTTGTGAATCTTAAGAAGAATGTTTAAGAGGAAGTGTCAAACAATGAGGTGAGGATCGAAGTAACGTGCATTTCACAATTCTCATTAATGGTCTTTGATTTTGTCATCTTTAGATTTATGTTGTATAAGTTGAAGTAATGATTTTTTTTAAATAATACATAGAGATTTTGATATCTGTTTTTTGTTGTATATATTTATACTCTACAGTTGTAATAACTTTGAGTCGTGATTTTATCCGATGTCGAAGTGAGATTCTAATGTATTTTTCTTTTCCTGTTATATATAGATTTATCATTTTTATAAATATATTTTTCTATATGTTCTTAATTCTTTTCCCTCTATTTCTTTTCTTCATTGAACTTTTTAAAATTAGGCATTAAAATATGACACTGAAAATTTGTAGATAATTTTAAGTTAATGTATAATGTAATCTAATTAATTAAGAAATCACATGTAATAATAGGGTACTACCGATCAAAAATTTAACATTGTGAATGGAGCAGGCTTTCAGTAGTTTAAAATGAGTTATTAACTTTATGAAATAAAGTATTTTTTATTTTCGGGTTATACAATCGATGATTGAAAACTTAGTGAAGTTCATAATCAACTTGCAAACAATACTCATTATTCTAATGTTAGGATTTACACACAACTAATTTTGATTCATATCTTATTAAGTGTGTTATTGAAAGATTTTTTTATTAAATAGATTAATCGTTCTTTGTGAATGCTTGTAAATTTTATTCTTTAAAGTGTGACATTATCTCTAATTTAATATTGTAGTTACTCAATTAAATGTATCACATAAAATCATGCTTCAACTACCAGAATAATACAATAAATTAACGGAATAAAAATGTTAACATGCAAAATAAGAGGAAAAGGTCTTCTTAATGATCTTTTGTCAAAAAGTATACATTTTTTTCATAGAAATTTTCAGCTTCTCAATATACAACTAACAATAATTTAATTTATTTTAATTGTGTAATTGGTAGCTTTAAGAATCTATGCAACTTTTATTTTAATTTTAGATTTTATTTTTCTTAGTCTTGGACTTTTCTAATTAGATAAAACTTAAACAATATTTATTGATAATATACAATTAACTTTACATCACATAGATTATTTGGTATAAATAAACTAAATTTATGAATTAAACCAAATATATTTTATTTATTGGCGATTTTCTTTCTCATAAAAAGAGGAAATTTTTATGTGTTATTAACTCCAAAAAATTTTATTGATTTTTTTTAAACCCCACGCAGAGCGCCGGTAAGTCTACTAGCTAAAGAATAAAATTATTCCCTAAGAAAAAGACCGATTATTCAATTCATTACATTTGTCTTGGCGGTGGGGTCCACTAACCTCCATTTTACACCATGTTTAGAGAATTAAGCAAGATTTCTTATATTTACACTAATCTTGTAAAAACATTCATTGATTCCCTAACCTGCGAACTGCTCCACAACCAACGCAAGAAACACCTTTTTACAACTCTCCAAACTTTCCGTGAAAACACACACACACACACACACACACACACACACAAGTTTTTCAAGCCATAAGAGCAAAAGAACAAAGCTCAAGAATGGTAGTACTACTATTTTCCAAGACAACATAAAATCCAAAGAAAAAAAAGAATCTTGGAAATAGTAGATCAAGAAAATGGAACTTACCATAAAGAAAACAAAATGGATGCTACCTCTAGTTTTTGCCATTTTAATCTCCATTTTCCTAATCATTTTCATTTCCACTAAAACCCCATTTCACAAATCACCCAATAAAGCTAAAGTTCCAATCTTTGTTGAATCAAAGCTACATACATCTCAAACTAGGCCTATTTCAACAATACCCAGATTAGCTTATTTGATATCTGGTTCAAGTGGAGATGGGGTTAGTTTAAAGAGAACATTAAAAGCACTGTACCATCCATTGAATCAATATGTAGTTCATTTAGACCTTGAAGCACCAGTTGATGAGAGATTAGAGTTAGTTAACTTTGTTAAAAATGAGCCTTTATTTGTTAAAGTTGGGAATGTGAGAGTAATTGTGAGATCTAATTTGGTTACTTATAGAGGTCCTACTATGGTTAGTAATACACTTCATGCTGCTGCTGTTTTGCTCAAGGAAGGTGGTGAGTGGGATTGGTTTATTAATCTTAGTGCTTCTGATTATCCTTTGGTTACACAAGATGGTATGTGGTTAAAGCTATTTTCTTGAAATCATTTTTGGTCCTTGTTCTTTTCTGTGTGTTTGCTAGTGAGTATCCTTTTCTGAGCTAGTTGTCATTGTTTGTTTAATATTTCAGTTTTGCTTTCAATCATTTGCTGAGATTCTTGGTTTTCAGATTAGGTAAATGTGGTACTTGCTATTGCTTCTTTTAGTTTCATGTAGGCAGAGGGGGGCCAGGATTTGAAATTATGGGTTCTGAACTTGCCACCGAATCCATTGCTTGTTTTTCTTACTGGGTTAACAATTAAATATTTAGACATATCTAATGGATTTCCTAATACAAATTTAGGGTCTAAAGAAAAGTTGTTGGGTTCGTCCGAACCCGTAGTTAATTCCCTAGCTCCACCCCTGCTTGCAAATGATGCGTACTAGTTTCAATTAAGACTTAGTTGTTGTTACTCTAATGCAGGAGCCCTTTGAATTTGACAAAAGACTTGTATGCTTGTCTAAATATAATGTAAGATTTTAGGAAATCCCAATTTGCGTTACAAAAGTAATATTTTCGTATTGGAATGAGAGCCTTGACGCAGCGGTAAATATTGTTATTGAAACGGCATCTTGTAGAAATGCGAGGTAAAGCTGCATACATAAGATCCGATGTGGTCCGACTCTTCCCCGGACTCCGTACATAACCGGAGCTTAGTGCACTTGTTCCAGTGTTGGAGATGAGCCTAAATAGAAACTAATGGATATAGAATATTCATGTAATGCCCGGCTAGTTTAGGTGTACTTGATTGATACATAGACTGAAATCTCTTTTTTGTTTAGTATAGGGAATGGGAGCACTTTCTGTCCAGGGGATTGTCGTGCAACAGTTTTAGAACACTATGCTAATCCTATCATCTGGAAAAATATATTAGTAAATTTGTTGAATCCAAGTTTAACACGAGTTCGAAGTTGTTTTAAGCAGCATCCATTTAATATAAGTGCATGAACTGGTTCATTGAGAAAAGACGTGTATGTTCATGTAGATATAAGTGTGAAACTTCAGAGAATTCTAATTTGCCATAAAAAGCAAGATTTTTCGTATTGGAATGAGATGAGCCTAAAATTAAATAGAGTTTAATGGCTGCAAAATATTCATATAGCCGCCCTTCTATTATGGAATCGAGGTGTGCTTGATTGGTACATTTAATTGATTCCTCTTTTTTTTCTTTTTCTTTTTTTTGAGGGGGGGGGGGGGGGGGGGGGGGGGGTGAGCACCTTTCTGTGTAGGGGATTGTTGTGAAAATATTTTAGCATAACTCTCATCACGTGAACTGGTTCATCGATTACCCTATTTCTAATGATGTTGTGCCTTGATATTGTGTTTGACAGATTTACTTCATACCTTTTCAACCGTGCCAAGAGAACTTAATTTTATTGAGCATACAAGCGACATTGGATGGAAGGAGTATGTGGATCGCTTTCATTTGATCAATTAATCGTCATATCTTTGGTGCTTAAATAAAATGAGGTTGAGGAAGCTGGTTTAGCTTACGGATTTTATTTTTGCTTGTAGATACCACAGAGCCAGGCCTGTAATAATCGATCCAGGGTTGTACAGCCTGAATAAATCAGACGTCTTCTGGATCCCACAGAAAAGAAGTATGCCGACAGCATTTAAACTATTCACAGGTGAGAATTTTGTTCATTTCTGAGTCAATTACTGGTGGATGCAAAAGGAAGTGATCCAGCTCTTTTTGGCTGCCTTGTTCCTTTGCCTCCTTAATTGTCGATTTGGGTGTTTTTGCTTTCTTCTTACTATTTTTCTTTGTAGAGTATCAGCACATGTTGGTACCAAGAATTTCTAAAATTAAAGTTATAACTCCAAAACCAGGTTCACCCACTTATCTTCCTACTACTGTCTGAGATTAGCTGTTTGTTTTATTTGTCCACATGCATTTAAACTGTTATTGTCGCTTAGTTCTTAGTTCTTAGTTCAAGCATGAGTTATCCCTTGCTACAATATGACCTCAAAAAAATTTGCCGTGAATTATGTCTTGTTATAACCTAAAGCATGATCGTTCAGAATATCTGAGGCATCAAAACATTGGAAGGATACCAGAACTGAGCTGATGAAACATTGTAAGTTTTTGACAAAACTATCACACAAAATTTGGATGAATTAAAAGGAGATCTTTATACGCAGACACTCTAAAAATGTTTGCCTCTATTTCCTAATGCTTGGCACCTTCGCAAGGGGTAGTAGAAGCCCTTCTGAACAATTGTAAGAAGAAAGCAACCACACTCCAAAATATCATTTTCTTTTCTTCTTCTTCAACAACTACACCTCAATCCCAAACAAGTTGGGGTCGGCAACATGAATCCTCGGTTCTTTCTTTAAGCTCAGATCATATCATCATATACCAAAATAAAATTAAAGTGAGAGTGAATATATGATAAATATATATTAGGCCTTCTGAAAAATAGTAAGAAGAAAGCAATGTCACCACTCCAAACAACCTTTTTTTTTTCTTCTTGAATATTGAAATGAATACTGCACCATTTTGGCTGTAACAGAGAAACTCATTTTGAGCTAGCACTATTCTATTGCACTTATATAAAGTTTCTTACTTTAAATAAGTTGTCATAGGTCAAATTACCTCCTTTTCGGCTCCTGTATGATCAGTGTTTCAATTTTGCACTTTTGTCTCACGTCTATTAAAAATGTAAAATTTTCCTTCTGTACAATGAAAAATCAATACAATATAACCTATTAAAGATTTTGAAGATGTGCTGTTATCCTTATTCCTCAGGCTCTGCTTGGATGATGCTCTCTCGCCCCTTTATGGAGTACCTTTTATGGGGTTGGGATAACCTCCCGAGGATAGTCTTAATGTACTATGCCAACTTCCTTTCGACGCCTGAAGGATACTTCCACACTGTCATATGCAATGCAGAGGAGTTCTTGAACACTACAGTGAGTCATGACCTGCATTTTATATCCTGGGACAACCCTCCAAAGCAACATCCACATTTTCTCACTCTTAACGATTACCAGAACATGGTCGACAGCAATGCATCATTCGCCAGAAAATTTGGAAGGAACAAGCCAGTGCTCGACAAGATTGATTCTGAGCTCTTGGGGCGTGAAGCCAATGGTTTTGTTCCTGGTAGTTGGTTTGAAGGTGGGGATGCAAATGCTACCATCTCACAGTACATTCTAAGAAACATAACTTCACTGAGACCGGGACCAGGTGCACAGAGAATAAAAACTCTTATTTCTGATCTTTTATCTGATAAAGATTTTCACAAAAAACACTGCATTTAGTTCCTGGTCGCGTGACAAATTGATGTGCTATAGTGAAAGTCGCTCAGTCGAATAACAGATTAGTCGATCGTTGCTTACTGCCCTTGAACGATGTATTAATAATCGGGGATGAAGCAGCTATACCATATTACAACATATACTGCTATGAAGCTCAAGTCAGGAGTCGAAATGTATTCTTTGAGCCTTGTTTGTATTTTTGTTGGCCAAAGTGCTGATGAGATGTTACTATTATTATTGAATGAAGTACATTTTTCAAAGGGATGATTAGGTGCTATGCTACAGTACCATTGTTTTGGGTCGGTTTAGTTCAATGGGTCAGGTTACAAGCTCATTTAGTTGTGAAAAATCACTACTACTAGAACCTTGATAACCCCTAAACCCCGTCCAAGCACTAAGTGTTCTTTCTCCTGCAGTTCTTTTAGATGATTGAGAATCAAAAGGAGTTGGAAAATTTGGTCTAGCATGATTTAATGCAACTTCATAAGCATTACAAATAGTTTGAGCATTTATTCTAATTGAGGCTTGTGCTTCCGGAAGTTGAGACAACTCCTCATTTTCAAGTTTTAAACCATTATAAACAGTTTTATACCAAAATTGAAGGCCTCCTAATTTCATTGTAGGATTTAACAAAGCAGCAACACCATAAATATGGGGAATATGAAAAAAATATTTTTTAAACTTTTTTCTCATAGAATCAATAGCAAGTTTATAAATTTCTCCACCTTCTGAAAAATGAGCAAACAAATTTGCAAGTTCTGCAATATAAACTAAACAGTTAGAAATAGTAGGATAATATTGCCCAGAAAATTCATTTGTAGCAATATGAAATTTTTCTAAAAAATCTACAAGTATTTTAATATTAGCCCAACCCCCGTTCGTAAGGTGTTCATTATCATTATTTACATTTCTAATATAATGCACAAAGTTAGAGTCAGAAGGAAAACTATAAGGTAAGCACATAACGGTTACCATTTTCGCCAATTCTTTCCGATCTTTTTTGGATCATAATATAAAATACCACCGGTAACGGTGTTAATTCCCGGTTGAAGTTAATTTGACCCGGTACTAGACTCAGCCTGACTAGAAGTAGGTACAATTTTTTCCTCGGACAAAGCTTTCATACCAAGATATCTGACTCTATCTTGAAGGTGTATGAATATGTGTTTAGCCAAAGTTCCCGTCCCCCTCCCCCCCACCCCATCCAAAATATTTAAAAGCTAACTCTTATCACAAGTTTTATGCTTAGCCTTATTTTGTGGAATTAGTTGAGTAAAAAATAGCCAAACAATAGATGTTTCCGTCATTTTGGTACGTTGTCTAGAAAAAGTAGGGGCAATAATAGGAGTATCAGACGGGGCATCATTTTGATTATCACTAGTTAGGTTAACTTCAGGAGCAGGACTAGTGGGTATATCATCATCCGGTTGAGTTTTATCAAAATCTGTTTCTTCATCATCATTTTCATTAATAGTTGGATTACCATAAAGATCATTAATATATTCACGGTCTAATTGTTCACCGGGTGCAATATTATGGCAAAACTGACTCTCGGTAAATTGTAATAAACTATTATCGCTATCAAGAATAGCAGGTGCAGGACGGATATGGGATTTGTTTCGGGGAACATGGAAAAGTGGAGGAGGAACAAAGTGACCACTAGATTCGCTAATCTTAAATTTTTCCTTATTTTTACTAAACATTTTTGTTAAGGAATAAGCCATCTTAATTAATCAAGCAATATAAAGTAAATAAAACAAACAAAACTATAATATTAAAACTTAAAAGTTGGAACAAGTTTACCGAATTGATGAACAACTTGTTGAAAATTGGTTATCATCGAAAACTTGAAGACTTCATCAACAACTTCACAATTTTTTTACAAATTGTAACAATAAAGTAAGTAATAGTAGCAATTATAGAAGATTTTAGAGAGAGATTGTGATATAATTATGATTTTGTAAGAAAAATGAAAGAATGAGGAGGTATTTATAGTTGAAAAAAAGGAATAAAGTGTAATTATAAAAAGTTTGTGGTTAAAACAAAGTTGGGGGGAGGGGGGGGGAGGGTTAAATGACTATTTTATAAATAGCCAACGACTATTTTTAAAGGCCAACGGCCAGATTTTTGCAATCTCAAACAGTCGGTTTTTTTTAAAATTATGACCGTTGGGATCGTTTGGGACCGTTTAGGCCCGTGATCGGGTCCAAGCCTACACTACTATTAAATAACAAGGAGGTCAATGCAATAATAACCCAACTAAGGTCGAGATCGAATCCACAGGGAGTTAATGATTGGAATTAGGTTTATATTTAAGCGAGATGCGGGTTTTGAATCTAATTGCACTTCCACAAGTTTGGGTTGATATTGTACTTCTATCTTTACTCTAATGATTTCAATAATTAAAACTAAGGACAATATTTTTTGTTGGGTTTTTCAAGTGTTTAAAGGGACTAGGGTCGTGACTTCTACCTAGGTGGTTATCTAACGGATTATAAAATCTACGGCAAGCTTGATTAGTTGGGATTGTAATATAGCTATCACACCCGGGTATTCACTCTATACCTCTTGGTAGTTTGAGTGATTTTTCTCAATTTGGATTTCTCAAGTCCAAATGGGTATACGTACAAATCAAGATATATTAGCTCAAGTCGCGTATTACTATCTCTAGGTTTAACCCTTTAATTGGAGCTATCAATTTCTTGAGTTCACCCTAATTCCTGGTTAGTCTAGTTTTTCTAGACTTAATCCCTCTTTCTTAAGTAGAGACTAAGTCATAAAGGCACGAATCAATATTTGCAACCATCAATTCTTGAGTTCTAGCAAGAACTAGGCTAAATATCACTAACTCATTCACATTCAAGCCCTAAATCAAACACCCATTAAATACCCACACTAGGGTTGGGTCATAACCCTATCTATGATTTAGCTACACATGAAAATAGAAGAAATTAAATATGAAATGAAGATAAAATCTACAATATTAGATTATGGGATGAAAATCTAATGTTTAGAAGTGAATCTCGTACAAAATTTCCGAAAACAGTAAAAGTAGTTGTCTCAGGTGCTCATACAAAACATAACAAACCTAAAAATGATAAAAATCTCTATTTATACTAAGTTGAAAATATCTGACAAAAATGCCCCTGAGGACCGCATATTCTTTATCGCGGCCACACAATGTCTTTTGCGGTGCAGGCATCTTTGTCCAGTCTTGGTTTTTGTTCAACTTTTGACTCCTTTGTGAGTTGATTTTGATTCCTTTGGCTCATTTTGAACAATTCCTGCAAGCAAGCACATTTCATTAGTTTTCGAGAATACCTTCAAGCATTTTTTATCTAAAACACAAGTAAAAGAGAACAAATAATAAGTTAAAATCCCTACTAATCAACTCCCCCAAACTTAAGATTTTGTTTGTCCTCAAGCAAATAAGGTAATTCTCACCTCCACTAGAAAAAAGGATATTTCAGCTGAACTAAGGTTAATCAATCATGCATCAATTGGGACTAACTATTACCCTCAACACAAATGAGTTATCTACAACACCATGTTTTGACCTTTTGAGTACCACAGTTCTAATGTGACACTAGAGTATTAAGGGTTGACTCAATTCACCAATGAAGCTCGCTCTATCACGTAGGTCATTGTGGAACCCAAACTCCTCCTCCTCTACTCTCCATGAGCAAATATCACTTTAGAATGTAACACTCAAAACAAGGATTGTGAAGAAGTACGCTCATCTCTCTCAAAAGAATGTCACAAGTCCAGTTCTAAGTACCATAAATTTACCCCTATGTAAATCACCACTAATGTAAGATCACTCAACTTGAAATCATATATGGATTTTGCGGGAATGTAATGAAGGCTTTTGGATCAATGTAGGACTTATTGGAATATGATGGTTTCATCTTTCCTTAAGCACTCCATTTTCTCTTTTCGGCTCATACTTTCTTGACTCTTTGAGTCATTTTCTTCTTCCTTAGGAGAAATAGAGAGACGTAATGTGACTCCTTCTTGATCATGACAATCATTTTTCTCCTTTTCTAATCACTTCATGCCTTTCATCATTGCTTTCTTTGAATCCCTTCAACTTTCTACCTTATTCACTTCCTTTTTGACATATTTATTTTTGGCCTTTCTTCCTTTTCTTTGCCTTCCCTTTTCGTTATTTTTTTTCTTCTTTGTACCTTTTATCACTTTCAAATTTCTCGTCTCTCCCCAAATTTATGCTTTTGCCAATTGTCTATCAAAAATGCTAAGCAAATATCGGGTTCCAAGAGAGAGTCATTATAAAACGGATAAAGGCTTGTAACGTGGTTATTGAAAGAAAAAGGGCTTCAGCTCAAAGGGGTTGACTAAGGATATCACATTGGTAGGCTACAGAAGCTTTCAAGTCTCAAATTGGATCAAGGAGAGACTACAATCATTTCTCAAGTCGAGTTATACTTAGAATTTCGTAGAGACAAACATTCAAGTCAAGTTCTAGACTTATTGGCGTGGAACTTGGACTTGCAATTCAATACCTCATCTCTCAAGCTGCTGGATTGTTAAAGAGAACAGATTCAAGGGCCCACAACAACCCTAGCTAATATTGAAAATCACAAATGGCTCGAAGAAACCACTCGATGATTGTTTTAGTCAACACAAGAGTCCAAAGGTCACAACTACAGTTATTCTTTGCCAATCAACTTTGTTTCTAACCATAAGGTCGAAGGTAAATGTGTTAGTACCAAGTGAAGCCTTATTGAGACACAATTATTCATTACTACTATATATATCAAAACATAAAAGAAAACAGACTCAATCCCTTAAGAAGGTTGTCACGCCATCCATCGTTGGGAAGAGCCACCCGGTTCACACAACATCCACCTTCGGAAATAACCATGGCATTAAGAAAACCAAAGGCTTATTGCTAACACACAACGTAAAAAGAAGCTAACAAATAAAAAAAAATAAGTTACTAAATTGAATAAGAAATTATGTTACTAAGGGAAAGCAAACTAAAGAAGTTATGAAGTAAAACTACAGAAAGTAAACTGAATATATACAAAAATGAAGCAAAGCGAATATATACATAATGGAAATGAATATATACATCAAATGGTAAAAATATATACATACATTATGGTAAAACTACGGAAAGTAAACTGAATATATACAAAAATGAAGTAAAGCGAATACATACATAATGGAAATGAATATATACATCAAATGGTAAAAATATATACATACCAAAAGGGAAAATAAAGATAAAGAAAAATAGTGTAATGGTTATTGCATATAAATATAAAGGAAAATAGTGTAATGGTTATTACATACCAAATGTCAACAAATCAAAATGGACCACCCCCAAATGAAAATGAGTATTGTCCTCAATGCTAATAACAAATAAGAATAGGGAAAGGGGTAGAGAGTAAAGAGAACTCCCTATGTGGTCTCAGTCTGCATCGGGTCCTCAACATGTGTGGTTTCCTCAGCATGCATAGGGTCCTCAGCACCCTCCGTATCCTCTAACTGAGTCTTGAATCTCTACATCTTCTGACTGGGGGACTACGGGGTTACTAAGCATCTGTATCAGCTCCTCAACAGGGTGTGTAGTT
Organism: Nicotiana paniculata; assembly: GCA_005239505.1. Lineage (NCBI taxonomy): Eukaryota > Viridiplantae > Streptophyta > Magnoliopsida > Solanales > Solanaceae > Nicotiana > Nicotiana paniculata. The sequence continues at coordinate 15,235 of ML341207.1, read as the reverse complement.
GCAGCCGGCTCCTCAGGCTGGCCGGCTGTTGCCTCTGATGTCTCGGGCACTACTGCATGTGCTGCTAGGATTGTCTGCTCCATGAGAAAGTCCAGTGGAAGATCTCCAGCAGAAGAAACCTTCTCAACCTCCTTGCGCAGCTTGTCCACCGAGTCCTTTGATGCCTGAGTCTTTCGCATCTTTTTCACCTGCTTCCCCAAGTATTTGATGATCTTTCCATGAGTATCTAGAGTCTCCAGAATCTTCTTCTGGTTGTCCAGAATTTTATTCAATGATTCCTCCACTGATGGAAGTATCTGAAGCTCTATTAGGGCTGATAACTGTGCTACCACAACACTGGATATGGCAATCAGCTTTGTGGTAGATGCATGCATCCAGTGGTTAAGACTGGACAGTGTTTGGAAAACCCGTAGTGCAGTCTGAGGGTAGGTAGATGAGGTAGGCACTGAAAGTGGCACAGATGCAGATGGTCCGGAGGATGGAGGAGGCATGGTTGCTGCTCCGGTAGAAGTACCGACTGCTGTGGAGGGCTCGGTAACTGACCCAGTGGCCACTACCACTGGCTCTTCAGACTGGCCAGTGGAGGTAGTGGCTTTACCATTGAACTTAGGGTTGTCCTCTCCCTGAAGGTGGTACCATGAAAAAGGCTTTTTAGCCTTCACCTCAACATCAAAATGCCTAGATTATACCCCTTGATCTTGGAAATACTCTATGAGGAAGTTGGGGTAGGGATATGACATTTCTTCTTTCTGAATCGCATTTGAGATGTTGAAAGACATCAAGGATCCCACATTTATAGGATATCCGTCCATGATGGAAACCACTAATACTGCTCGGGGAAGTGGAAGGATGTTCTCATTTTGGCACGGATCCAGACGGTTGCACACAAATGTTTGCCACCCTTTTGCTTCAATGTTAAGGGTGGCTCTGACTATCTGAACTCCTGTTGTGAGCCATGCACGTGTTGTCCCCGGGATTGCTAGTATCTCAGCTAGCCATGGGCGAACTGCATCACCCATAGCTGGCTTCTCCGGATATTGCATTGTTTCCACCTCCTCAAATCCTATATACTTGTTCAGTGTGTGGGCATCAAAGCGGATTTTTAAGTTCCGGACCTTCGTCACTTTGGTAACTTTTTTGATGTGGGCAATATTGTCATAAAATTCTTTGACGAGGTATTCATTTTCATCTTGCATTCAGACGGTGAACCATTTCCATCCTTTTCTTTCCTCAAACTGCTTATGGACATTGGGGTTGTGTTTGCTCAGGTCTTTTGTCAAGAATTGTCGCTCAAGAGTGAGCGACATTTGGGACAACCATTCTCTGAACTTTGCATATGACTTTTCATTGACAAATCTGTCTGCCCACACCTCCGGCTTCCTTGATCTAGCCAAGCCTCCAACAGTTGTATCACCCCCTCTCCCATTGTCCGGGACCTCATCATCATCATCCAAGTTGATTGGAGTGGCTGTAACAGGTGGGGGAGAGGGTTCAGATGCTTGACTACCTCCCTCCGAATCTTTAGATAAACTAGATGAGGAGGTTGGTTCATTGAATAAGCGGAGTCTACCGGGGAATTGTTGTGATTGCGCCCCCGGTTGTGCTTACACTGAATCCCCCTCAGAAGTTTCCCAGGATGGGAGGTATTCACTAGTGTCTGAGGTATTTGGAGGTGGTCTACTGAGTGTAGTCTTTTTTCTCAAGACTTTATGGACTGACATTGGCATGTTAGGTTTTCCTCGACCCCGACCTCAGGAGGATTCTGTCCTCCCTTTGGAAGTATCTCCTCTACCATGTGAACGCACTATTGTCTGCACATACAAGTAGTGAAAGTAAGTTAGAATCGGGGTTCGTCATGTGTTATGGAATCACAATTGAAAATAAAGACACAACTTCTCAGAACTGGGCAGCGCGTACCGGACAAAAGTGAGTGTGGTCGTGGACTGCCCAGTGCGGACCGCACAAAAATGAGTGCGGCCGCATAATGCCCATCGCGGACCGCAGAATTTTGAGTGCGGCCACGGAGATCCCAGGTTCAGACTACTAGTTTTTGAAGTTACCTCAGTGCGGCCGCATAAACCCATCGTGGACCGCACAATTTTGAGTGCGGCCGCATATTCGTTTTGTTGGGTCTCTGAAGATTAACTGTGCAGACAAAACAATATTGTGTGTGGCTGCAAAAATCTAACGCGGATTGCACAAAATTAAGTGCGGCCGCAATAACTTAGCAATCAAATGTGCCTTCAACCTAGGTTATCTCGGACCGCACAATAATGTATGTGGTCGTATACCCTAGTGCGGACTGCACAAAAATGTGTGCGGCCGCAAAAATTCAAATCAAGTGACATTGACTTACGTTTTTACACAGGGATTTCACTAATTAGACATGATTTGTGGCAATTATACATGAAAAGGTACTAACCCCAGCTCACATTAAGCATTCGAACACTACCCACATGATTCTAAGCAATATTTAATCATCAATTTGACATTTTAGGCATGAACCTAACCCTAGATAAAAATATAACTAAAAAAAGGAAAAAGAAAAACATGAAATTAAATCATTGAAATCAACATACCAGTAGTGAAGATGCAGTAGGAATTCAACACTTGATGAATATGAGATGAGATTGAAAACAAGAGAGAAGGTGCACTATGCTTAGTTTAGCTTGAGAGGTCAGAGTGTGTAAAGTGTGAAAAGTCTCAGAAAGTCCTATTTGTACTTTGACCAGCTGGACCTACTAACTCACCTGAGTACGGACACACAGGTTTGGTGTGGTCCGCACTCTTTACCTGTTACTTGAGTCTGTGGCGCGGTCCGCATAAAAGTGATTGCTGCCGCACAATTCGTGCGGTCCGCAAAATTTTGAGTGCGGCTGCGAATCCTTAAGGATTTTTGTCAGGTCAAACTTCAGAGAGTTTTCACTTTTCATCTTCTAGTGGTTCTACCGCACACAAAATTGTGCGGCCGCGATGTGCTTGTGCGGTATGCATAATTCTGGTGCGGTCCGCACAATTTCACCACTTGGCTACTTATTTTCCTTGCAAATTTTCCACTGCACACCCAATTCCTGCATACACTTCACAACCAATTAGCCAAAAATAATGCCTAATCTAAAAAAGAAAATCAAGAGAAAGAAAAACACATGGGTTGCCTCCCAAGAAGAGTTTGATTTAACGTCGCGGCACGATGCATGTTACCATCATTCACTTTAAATAGAGCAATGCCACAACGTGGCCATCATCAACGGTACCAAGGTAGTGCTTCACTCGGTGCCCATTGACTCTAAATGTCTCACCATTCTTATTTTTCAAATCTAGAGCACCAAAAGGAGTCACATGTACCACTTCAAAAGGACCACTCCACTTTGATTTTAGCTTTCCCAGAAACATCCGCAACCGCGAGTTGAATAAAAGAACAAGGTCACCTTCTTTGAATTCTTTGTCCCGGATATACTTATCATGTAGGTACTTCATCTTGTCCTTATACAAGAACGAACTAGAGTAAGCATGGAACAAGAACTCATCAAGTTCATTCAATTGCTCCACCCAAAGATTGGCAGCTACATCATACTCAAGGTTCAATTTCTTCAACGCCTACATGGCCTTATGCTCTAATTCCACCAGGAGGTGACGTGCTTTCCCGAACACCAACCGATACGGAGACATACCAATTGGAGTTTTGTAAGTTGTTCTATAGGCTCAAAGAGCATCATCAAGTTTACTTGACCAATCAGTTCGGTTTGCATTGACAGTCTTTGATAAAATACTCTTGATCTCCCGGTTGGAGACTTCAACCTGTCTACTTGCCTGAGGGTGATAGGGGGTCGACACCTTGTGAGTGACACCATACTTGGAGATTAAAGTGTCAAAGTCTTTGTTGCAAAAATGTGATCCCCCGTCACTAATGATGGCCCTTGGGGTGCCAAACCTTGTGAATATGTTTTTATTCAAGAAATCCACCACACTTTGTGCTTCATTGTTGGGAAAAGCCACAGTTTTAACCCATTTGGACGCGTAATCCACAACAACAAGAATATAGGTGTTCCCCCATGAGCTCACAAATGGACCCATAAAATTGATGCCCCACACATCGAAAATATCAATCTTGAGGATGATGGTGAGAGGCATCTCATTTTTCTTGGAGATCCCACTGGTTCTTTGGCAATCATCACAATGCTTAACGAGCTTGATGGTGTCTTTGTATAAGGTAGGCCAATAGAATCCACAGCTTAGGACCTTTGTAGCAGTCCCTCTCCACCATGGTGATCACCATATGGCGAAGAATGGCAAGCTTCAAGAATACCCAATTGCTTTTCTTCTGGAACACATCTTCGGATAACACCATCAGTGCAAATTTTGAAAAGATATGGCTCGACCCAATAGTAATCCAAGCAATCCCGTTTTAGCTTCTTCCTTTGGTTTGAAGAGAACTCATTCGGGACAATGTCGCTTACAAGATAGTTGGACACATCGGCAAACCAAGGCATCCAGGTCAAAGACATGGAAAGGTGGTGTTCATCCGGAAACAAATTATTGATCTCAAGGCCATCATAGGGCCTCCCCTCCTCTTCCAATAGAGACAAGTGGTCGGCCACTTGATTCTCACTCCCTTTGCGTTCTATGATTTCAATATCAAATTCTCGTAGAAGAAGCACCCACCGCATCAATCTTGCCTTAGAGTCCTTTTGACTCATCAACTAACGAAGTGTCGCGTGATCAGTGTGAACAATCACTTTGGTACCCATGATAGCAAAGACAATGGCTAAGAGTCCTTTGTCGGTCACCGTATAGTTGGCTTGGGCCTCGTTCATGTTCGTACTAGCATACTAAACCGGATGGAAGATCTTGTTAATTCTTTTCCCCAATACTGCTCCAACCGCCACGTCGCTAGCATCGCACATGAGCTCAAATGGTAAGCTCCAATTTGGTGCGGTCATAATGGGAGTGGTAGTAAACCTATACTTGAGTATCTCAAATTCCTTCATACAATCATCATTGAACACAAATTTGGCATCTTTTTCCAATAACTTGCACAAAGGGTTCACCACCTTTGAGAAATTCTTGATGAACCGGCTGTGAAACCCCGCGTGACATAGAAAGCTCTTCAGACCCTTGACATAATTAGGAGGAGGGAGTCTGTATATCACTTCATTTTTTCCTTATCCACTTCAATACCATTCTTGGAGATCTTGTGGCCAGGACAATGCCCTCCTCGACCATAAAGTGACACTTCTCCCAATTAAGCACCAAATTGGTCTCTTCACAATGTGCCAATACTTTATCAAAATTTTCCAAACACACTTCAAAAGAATACCATACAACAAAAAAATCATCCATGAAAACCTCGAGAAAATCCTCCACTATAAAAGTGAAGATTGCCCTGTAGCCGGTGCATTGCATAAACTGAAAAGCATCCGCGAGAATGCGAACGTGCCATACGGACAAGTGAATGTGGTCTTTTCTTGGTCTTCAGGTGCAATAAGAATCTGGTTATATCCGGAATATCCAACCAAGAAGCGGTAATAAGAACGTCTGACTAGCCTATCCAACATTTGATCAAAAATGGAAGCGGAAAATGGTCTTTCCGAGTCACTTTGTTGAGCTTCCTATAATCCATGCATACTCTGCACCCGGTGACAGTTCTTCTGGGGATCAATTCATTTTTGTCATTTATAATCAAAGTAATGCCCCCTTCCTTGGTACACATTACACCGACGAAGTCCATGAACTATCAGAAATGGGGTAGACAACCCCAGCGTCCAACCACTTGATGATTTCTTTCTTGACTACCTCTTGCATGGCCTTATTCAACCTTCTTTGATGTTCCACAGAGGGTTTGGCATCCTTCTCCAATTTGATGTTGTGCATGCAAAAGGCGGGGCTTATACCCCGAATATCCACCAATGTCCAACCTATTGCCTTCTTCCTTCTTTGGAGCACCTCAAGGGTGGAATCTACTTGCACATTTGTTAAGCACGAGGAAAGAATAACAGGTAAAATGGAACAAGGGACTAAAAACTCATACTTGAGGTGTGAAGGCAAGGGCTTCAAATCCGATGTGGGAGGCTCCTAGATTGAGGGCTTTGTTGGTGGAGACTTCCGGTTTTCAAGGTCCAAGGAAATTTTTTTGAGGCCCATATTCATATAATCCCATTCCTTGCAAAGCATTTACACATTCTACCAAGCCTTCCTTCTCATCCTCATCATGATTCAACAACACAGCTTCCAATGGATCTTCAACATTAATCACAGCACGTGTGTTATCAACAATTACTTCGGTCACAAGATCCACGAACGAACACACTTCGTTGCTATTAGGTTTCCTCATTGACTTACAAACATGGAACACAAATTTTTTTTATCGCCCACCCGGAAGGTGAGCTCACCAGCTTCCACATCAACTAAGGCATTCCCTGTAGCTAGGAAAGGTCTCCTCAAAATGATTGGCACCTCATAGTCAACCTCACAGTCAAGTATCACAAAATCCGCGGGCAGCATGAACTTGTTGACCCGAACTAGCACATCATCAATTATCCCCAATGGCCTCTTCATTGTCCGGTCCGTCATTTGGACCCTCATGGATGTGGGTCTTGGTTTCCTAATCCCTAATGTCTTGAACACATAATAGGGTATCAAATTAATGCTTGCCCCCAAGTCACATAAATCTTTGGCAAAATCGGCACTCCCAATAGTGCATGGGATTGTAAAGGCACCAGGGTCTTCCAACTTTGGAGCCATGGAATGCACAATGGAATTCACTTGATGTGTCATTTTGATCATTTCACAGTTCATTGATATTTTCTTTGTTACCAAGTCCTTCATGAACTTGGGAAATCTCGGTATTTGTTTTAAGGCTTCAACCAATGGAACATTTATGGACAAACTTTTCATCATATCAATAAATTTCTTGAATTGATTCTCATTATTTTGCTTTGCGAGCCTTTGAGGATATGGTGGAGGAGGCCTTGGCAAGGTAGCCTTGTCTTTGGGCACTACCGGATCCGGTATGTCTATTACATGTTCCCTAGACAGGTTCACATCATCTTGTGTCTCCTCCACATTTTCATTTATCCTCACCTCATAATTTGCTTGATCATCATTGCTTTTATCATCATAATCTTGCGCCAACACATCATCATTCACATTCTTTCTATGGTTTGAGGTACTAGTAACTCCACATCTCTCACTTCTTGTTGTCACCTCCATAGCATGCCCCGTATTGTTCCCACCCTTCGGGTTCACCACCATATCACTAGGTAGTTCCCCCTTAGGGCGAGTATTCAAGGATTGATAAATTTGGTCAAGTTGGACTTCTAAGTTGCAGATAGAAGTGTTGTGGGAGGCTATTTGGGCATCAGAGTAGGCATTTTTCTGCATTATTTGCTTGAACATGCTTTCAATCCATCACATCTCATTGTTGGAAGAACTAGGACCTTGTGACAGATATGGAGGTGGGTTGTTTGGTTGTTGATACATCGGGGGGCCTTTGAATGCCCGACCCCCGATTTCCTTTATTGTTGTTGTTCCAACCCCCTTGATTATTGTTGCCACCCCAATTGCCTTGATTATTTCCTACCCAGTTGCCTTGATTTCCTTGATTACCCCAATTTTTATTGTTGTTGTTCCCCCAATTTCCTTGGTTGTTATTGTTGTCACTATTCCAAATTCCTTGTTGGCCTTGGTTGCCCTAGTTACCTTGGTTTCCTTGTGATTTCCACTGTTGTTGATTTGGAGCATTGCTCCATTGACATTGATCATTTTTGACATATTGAACCTCTTCACTTTGATCATCATATGCATCATCTTGATTGTATACACTATTACTTTGCTCAAATTGCTCCGGATGATTTTGTACTTGTTGACCTCGTTGCCTTTTCTTGTTGACCATCATGTTTACTCCTTCCATGGCCTTTACTTATTTTGGCCCCTGAACCTGTTGAAGCTGAGCCTTGGCCAATTAATTCATGGTGATCGTCAACTTAGCTATGGCTTGCCCATGATCATGTAGTTCCTTGTGGAGGTGGATAACATTAGGATCACCTTGGGGAACGTTGGCTCTACTTTGCCATGCATAAGATGTATCTGCCATCTCATCCAATATTTCACATGCTTCAGAGTACGGCGTGTTCATGAGTTTACCCCCAACGAGTTGATTTACCATACACTGGTTAGTTGTGTTGACCCCCCTATAAAAGGTTTGTTGGATCATTGCCTCGGTCATATCGTTGTTGGGGCATTCTTTGACCATTGTGCGATACCGTTCCTAAATTTCATGCAACGGTTCATTTGGATCTTGTTTGAAAGCCAAAATTTCATCTCTTAGCGTCGCCATATGCCCCGAAGAAAAGAACTTTGGTATGAACTTCTCGGCCAACTCATCCCAAGTGTGTATGGAAGGGTTGGACAACCTCTCTAGCCAGTCCAAATCTTTTCCCCGAAGTGAAAAAAGGAATAGCCTTAACCTCAATGCGTCCTCAGAGACATTCGTCTGCTTTCTCCCCCAGCACGTGTCAACAAAACCTTTGATATGCTTATAGGCATTTTGATGTGGAGCTCCGGTGAAGAAACCATGTTGTTCCAGCAGTGTAAGCATGACATTGGTTAATTTAAAATTGTCCGCCCTAATCCAGGGCGGGACTATTGCACTTGCGTAGACTTTGTTGGGCAATACCCGGTGTGCTGCCCTTGGTGGGGGTAGGGGTGGGGCAGGGTTTGTCACATTATTGTGAGGTGGTCAGCCTCTCCTTTGTACTTGAGGCTCAAGAAGAACCTCATCCACTTGTTCGTCATCTACCTACTCCCCCAATGGAATATTTTCGAGGGCCTCGTTGTTTAGAGCTTGGTACCTAAAAGAAATTGACAAAGAAACTTAGTAAACGAAAGGAAAGAAAAACAAAACACACAAATACTTAGATATATAGCTAAGACCGTCTAACTACCCGGAAACGACGCCAAAAGATGATCGGGTCCAAGCCTACATCGGGATCGAATCCACAGGGAGTTAATTATTGGAATTAGGTTTATATCTAAGCGAGGTGCGAGTTTTGAATCTAATTGCACTTCCACAAGTTTGGGTTGATATTCTACTTCTATCTCTACTCTAATGGTTTCAATAATTAAAACTAAGGACAATATTTTTTGTTGGGTTTTTCAAGTGTTTAAAGGGACTAGGGTCGTGACTTCTTCCTAGGTGGTTATCTAACGGATTGTAAAATCTAGGGCAAGCTTGATTAGTTGGGATTGTAATATAGCTATCACACTTGGGTATTCACTCTATACCTCTCGGTATATTGAGTGATTTTACCCAATTTGGCTTTCTCAAGTCCAACTGATATTAGCTCAAGTCGGGTATTACTATCTCTAGGTTTAACCCTTTAATTGGGGCTATCGATTTCTTGAGTTCACCCAAATTACTTGTTACCTAGTTTTCCTAGACTTAATCCTTATTTCTCAAGTAGAGACTAAGTCATAAAGGCATGAATCAATGTTTGCAACCATCAATTCTTGAGTTCTAGGACGAACTAGGCTAAATATCACTAACCCATTCACATTCAAGCCCTAAATCCAACACCCATTAAATAACCACACTAGGGTTGGGTACAACCCTAGCTATGGGTTTAGCTACTCATGAAAATAGAAGAAATTAAAGATGAAATGAAGATAAATTCCATAATATTAGATTATGGGATGAAAATCTAATGTTTAGAAGTGAATCTAGTACAAAATTTCCGAAAACAGTAAAAGTATCCGTCTCAGGTGCTCATACAAAACGTAACATAACCTAAAAATGACAAAAAGTTCTATTTATACTAAGCTGAAAATATCTGACAAAAATGCCCCTACAGAGATTGTGCGAACGCATAATTCTGAGTGCGGCCGCACTCTTACTTTCGCGGTCGTATAATTCTGGTGCGGTCCGCGTTCTTCACTTTTGATTCTGGCTTGAGCTGGACTTTCGTGGACCGCACAATTCTAAGTGTGGCCGCGCTCATGATTATGCGGCCGCATAAAAGTGATGCGGTCCACACTTGCTTGATTCTTGCTTGAGACAACTCTCTGAACCTTCATCATCGCGGACCACACAATTATGTGTGCGACCGCGCTTGACATTCTGCGACCGCACAAATTTGGTGTGGTCCGCACTCATTCATTTTGCCCAAGTTTCCAACTCTCTGATTCTCGTTCATCGCGGTCCGCATAATTTTGATTGTGGCCGCACAATATTGGTGCGTTCCGCGCTCATCATATAGCCAAAATTGCAACTCTCTGAATCTCCCTCTTGCGGACCGCATATTTTTTATCGTACCGCACAATGGCTTTTATGGCCGCACAATATTTGTGCAGTCCGCACTGCAGGCCTCTTTGTCCAGTGCTGGTTTTTGCTTAACTTTTGACTCCTTTGTGAGTTTATTTTGATTCTTTTGGCTCATTTTGAACAATTCCTCCAAGCAAGCACATTTCATTAGTTTCCGGGAATACCTTCAAGCATTTTTGGCCTAAAACACAAGTAAAAGAAAGCATATAATAGTTTAAAATCCCTACTTATCAGCCTGCCAAGTACCGGTCCGGTCTCAAATGGTCCCGGTCTCGCGGGATTTTTTTCAAGAACCATCCCAAATGACCGGCCAACCCCTGTAATGACCCGGTCGGTCGTTTCGAGAGTTATAGCCCCGTTTCTCCCATTTCTTCTTCTTTATGTGTTATTCATCTGTATTGTATTATATCGGGTTAGTTGGTTCGGGTCCGGAGTGGTCTCGGAGTGGAATGAGACACTTAGTCTCCTATTTAGAAGTTAAATTGGAAAAGTCAATCGGATGTTGACTTATGAGTAAACGATCTCGAATTTGGATTTTTATGGTTCGTTTAGCTATGTTGGGTGATTCTGAACTTAGGATCGCATTTGAAATGTAATTTGGAGGTCCGTGGTAGAATTAGGCTTGAATTGGCGAAAGTTGGAAATTTGGCGATTTTGGTCGGCAGTGAAAAATTTGATATCGGGGTCGAAATGGAATTCCAGAAGTTGGAGTAGGTTCTTAGTGTCATTTATGACGTGTATGTAAAATTTGAGGTCATGCGAACGTGGTTTGGTAGGTTTCGGCATCGTTTGCGAAATTTGGAAGTTTAGAAAGTCTTACATAGAATCCGAGGGTAATTTTGAGTTTTGATGTTGTATTGAGTGTTCTGAAGGTTTGACTAATTTTGTATATTGATATATGACTTTTTGGTATGGTTTGTCGAGGTCCCAAAGGGTCTCGAGTGTGTTTCGGGTGGTTAATGGATTAAGTTTGAAGTTGGAGAAATTACTGAAGTTAGCTGTTGCTGGTGTCACCGCACTTACGAGGGTTTGGCCGCAGGTGTGAGGTCGCAGGTGCGTTTGGGGGAGTCGTAGATGCGGAAATGGAAGGGCTAACGCTGGGAGTGCAGGTGCGAAAGATTGGCTGCACCTGCGAGGCCGCAGGTGCGAGACTTGGGACGCAGGTGCGGAGGTTGAGGATTTTTGTGGTTCTCGCAGGTGCGAGGATTTTGACCACAGGTGCGGTCCCTCAGGCGCGAAATTGAGGCTGCAGATGTGAAAAGCCTGGGCAGAAAGTATAAATTGCATACTTCGCAAATTTTGGTCCATTTTCCACCATTTTCAGTCGGTTTTGGAGCTTTAGGGAGTTATTTGAAGAGAGATTCAAGGGGTTTTCATTGAGGTAAGTTTTTTGAGCTCTAATACTCGTATCTATGGTGATTTTCCGTTGTTTAATCATTTAATTCGTGGAAATTAGGGGTGAAAATGAGGGGTTAGGGCTTGGGATTTTAGAGAGTTGATGTGAGGATTTGAGGGACCGAACAGTGTCGGATTTTGATAAATTTGGTATGGTTAGACTCGTGAGTGAATGGAATTTCGGATTTTGTAAATTTTTTCGGATTTTGAGAGGTGGGCCCGGGGGCCGAGTTTGGGGGGTTCGTCCCTTTAGCTCATATTGATCGTATTTTATTGCTTGCGGATAGATTCGGGTCATTTGGAGGACGTTTTGAGAGGAAAGGGCATCCCGGAGTAGGATTTCTATGTTGTTGAGGTAAGTAACAGTTTTAAATCTGGCTTTGAGGGTATGAAACCTAGAGATTTGGTATTATGTGACTGTTTGGAGGTGACACCCATGCTAGGTGACAGGCTTGTGGGTGTACGCCGTGAGGGATTGAGACTTGGTCCGTCCCGTGAGACTGTGAAGTCTAATAGCCTTTATTTGTGTTTATGTGCATTCATGTCTACTAGAATTTGACTGCCTTCATGTTAGAAATCATGCTTAGGCTTTATACTTGCTCATGGTAGTTATACTCAGTCATAGTGATTCTTGTACATGTTTAAATCAGTCTCTGTTATCTTCTTGCTGATACACTGTAATACTTTGATTTGGGCTACTCTCCTTTCTTTATTGAGAGCGGTGAGACTAGAGAGGTACATGTCTGAGTGAGACCGAGGGCCTGTTTATGAGGTATTGTACCTTAGCACGTGAGTTGTCCGTGCGGATTCTGATGTGATATGGTGGCGCGTGATTTGTCCGTGCAGGCCTTGAGATGATATTATAGCACATGAATTGTCTGTGCAACACGTGAGTTGTCCGTGCAGATTAGCGCTTGGTCTATAGGAGCCCCTCCGGAGTCTAAACACCCCTTGTGAGTGCAGGTACCTAATGAGTGTGTGTATTGAGGGCTAAGGGTTGAGTCACAGTGCTTGTGAGGTTTCATCTATTTCATTGTTGTTGCATTTAGTTGTTATTTGCCTTGTTGTAGTTGGTAATTATGAAACTGATCTTTTACTCATGTTTACCCTTAACGATGGAAATTATCATTTGAATTGTTCTGCATAGCTCGTCACTACTACTCAATTCCTTATTTATTGTTGTTACTTGTTGAGTCGGTTGTACTCATACTACACCATGCACTATATATGCAGATCCAGGTGTGTCTGAGCACGGTGATTGTTGAGTCCAGGCCAGTTGAGTCGGAGACTGCAAGCTAGCTGCCAACGTCCGCATGACCTTGTTACTCCTTCTACATTTCTTTCCGCTGTATTGAGATTTAGACAATTGTTGTAATAGTTTTAAATACTTAGACGCTCATGACTTGCTGACGCCCCGATGTTTGGGGCTCATTTTTTCACACTATGTTTCAAAATTTAAGCTTAACTTTGATTTTTATGGAAATTTCTAATATGGAAAACTTTACTTTACTCTTATATTTAATTTGGTAGTATTTTTGGGAATGTCGGCTTGCCTAGCACCACAATAGGTTCCATCACGACATGATTTAGATTTGGGTCATGACAACACCCATATCGGAGCCTGGGTTATATAGGTCTCACGAGTCATCAGCGGGTTGCGTCTGTACTTATCTTCGAGAGGCTGCAGAACCCTTAGGAAAATTTCACATTCTTGGATTTTTGTTGTGCGATTTGTTTATTTTGGTAACTAAACATCTATTATTTCATTCTCTCACAGATGGTGAGGACTCGTGCTACTGATCAGGAAGGTCAGCCACCAGTACCACCAGCCAGGGTCGCGAGAGGCCGAGGTCGTGGTAGAGGTTGTTGTAGGGGCAGGGCCACTGCCCGCGCAGCAACTGGGGCAGCACCTACAAATCCCTCAGTTGTTCCAGATCACGACTATGTCCCCGTGGTAGATGTTCCAGCGGGACCTGTTGATACCCAATATTTTCCTTTTATTTTCAAAATACATATATATATCTCCAAAACAATGCATAAGCATCAATTAATATGCGTGTTTTTAAATATTTTTATTAATTTATCCCAGTATTTTAGTTATATAAATAATTACTAATTGCCGCCCAAATGGTTTCATAATGGTTTTATTGCTTAATTTTTATCATTTTATATTTATACCAAGCTTTAATTATTGCATGAATAGCCACATTTATATTTTTTGGGTTACAATTGCAATAAATTTGTAATAATAGCCCATGTATACATTATTACCTTACTTTTGCCAAAAAAAATAGCTTTTTTTAATTTTTTAATATCTAGTAATTATTTTAAAATCACTTTTATGCATGAAAAATCATTTTTTATAATTTGTTAATTACTTTTTACAAATTATTTTATTAATTAATTGGGTTTTTGACAAATAGCCCCTTTGAATTCATTTTAATTTCGAACCTAACCTGGTTGTACCAGCCCAATTACTTAAGATCCTAGCCCAAATCCTACCCAAGACCAATTCCCCATCTAACCCGACCTAGAGTCGTCTCTAATCGTGGCCGTTGATCTCTTAGATCAACGGTCCACGTTACATCTTTCCTTTTTTAATCTAACCTAAACCTAACCCCTCATCATCTTTTTTGTTCCGCCTTCTTCATTCTCCCTACCTCTCCCCTTATCTTCCAAACACTCTCCCTAATACCTTAGCCCGTCGTCACCTGAACCCCCGTTCCATGGGATTTCTCGGTAATTTCCGACCCCTACCGGCCTCTCGCATCTTCTGGTTGTTCGAATATGTTGATTTATGGAAGAATCTCAAAGAGGTTCAACCCAGATTTTGTTCAAAACCTTTTCATGAGCCTAGCTATGGTCATCTCTGTTTGTGAATACTATTATTACCGAATATCTGGGTCCAAACCAGATTTCCTTTCATCTCTATCATCTTTTCTAAAACCTAATCTCTTTCTACTGGGGTCTGTTCAGATCCTTGTAGATCTGAGACGATTTCAAGTGTTGTTTGGTATTTCTCTTTGAAAACCTTCTGTTTTTCCTTATTACTATTCGATTCCAGTGTTTCCTGAAACTAGGGTTTCATATTAAGTTTTCTTCAAAAAGGTTTTTAAGCTTCTAAGTGTTTGAATATGTATATCTTTACTAGTTCAACTAATTTTGTGCATATGCTTTAAACCATAGGTTTTTCTGCCTATTTTATTGTTTAGTTTAATATTTTTTCGTTATTGTTTATCTATGTCAATCAGTATATATTGATTGATTTTATTTAGGGTTCGAATTATATTTTCCTCTTAAAATTAGTTCTTCTCTGTGATTTTACTTATTTTCCTTATTTGTGACTTTAATTAGTACTACTTGCCCTAATTAGACTATTAGTCTGATTTTAAGGATTTAATTGACTCCTATGTGGTCAGTAATTGACTCAATTACCTTATTTGAAGCACGATTTGAGTTGTTTAGGGATTCTCCTCAATTTAAGGAGTCCTTTCCGGATTCTTTTGTGTGAATTGATTGAGT
>ML341205.1:0-57504 GCA_005239505.1 Nicotiana paniculata | reverse complement strand
TACAACCAAATAAAGTCCTACTTGATCCTAGACTGAATGAGCTCAATTAGTAGAGTATTACACAACTGGCAAGCCTATGGTGCATCTTTTGTGGCATATGAATGTTATTTCTGTGAGCGAGTGAATTCTTTCTATATTGAGTTCCTAAGTGTTCTTAAATTTTATTGTGTGAGGAACTAGCTCTTTGATTTGGTGAGGGCACATGATTCATGAAGGAAAGGTAATGTTGTTGACTTATATGTTAGAGTAGTTAGTGAATTGTGAATAAAACATGGTATATGTTNAATGTTTAAGTGTGGGGTATTGATGCGAGGCTAGAATTCATAGTTTAACATGTTATATGTCTTACATTTTATGTGCGTTAATGATAAAAACACACTTTTTATGAGCATAATGGAGTCTATTTCATGTGTAGGTGAATTGGAGATGGAAGCCGAGCTAAATGAATGCAAAAACGTCGAAAATACGCTCAAGAGGCGAAGGGGAGTGCACCGGGCTATAGCCAGGCCTGGCCTGGCCTTATCCAGGCCTTAGAGCCAAAACGCCAGGCCTGGCCTGACTTTATCCAGGCCTTAGAGCCAAAACGCCAGACCTGGCCTTATCCAGGCCTTAGAGCCAAAATGCCTGGTCTTCTGGTTCTGGTCAATTTCGAGTTTTGACGAGTTTAAGTGTTTCCCGGTTGAAATAGAAGTATCCTACACGTTTAGGGTTTGTCCTAAACTTATAAATAGACCCCAAAAACTCAACTTAGAGAGAGATTCGATGAGAGGAAGCCATTGAAGAGAAGGAAAACATCGATTTGTACAGATTTTCTTCATTACTTTGTAGTTTAATTATGCAAGTTATTTTAGATTTTATTCTTATGAACTTGTTTAGCTAACTTCTTTAATCTAGGGTTTTGGTAGAACCCGTTGGGGGATAAACTTATTTTGTTATTAATATAGTTCCGATTGGTTGATTAATCTCTAATTGTTCAACTACGTTCTTGTTGTAGTTAATTGAATGGCCATCAATTAGCTGTGCCTATTTATTATGTATCTACTTGAGAGAGAGTGCATATTTAGGTAGTTGTTTGAACAACATCACTCCCGGAGTATAGACGAAAGTCATAACCGAGGGTTTAGAGGTTGGATTAGAGATAACGATACCTCGGGTGCAATCTAAAGTGAACTGTAATGCAATCTAGCTAGCGTAACTTGAGAGAGTGCGTCTAGTAAATTATCATAATTACTTGAGAGAGATTTATGGTAGATAGAGTGTTCATGATTGATAGAGACAACTAATCAAGCTATATGAAGTATCCGAGAAGTAAGTTCACCAGCGGGGGAAACCATAACCTTAGATTTTTATTACAATTGTTTATACCTTAGCATAGTTAATCTTTAGTTTTAATCTTTAGTATTAGTAATTTAAATAACATCAGGTGACAGCTGAGTAGTATTAGTTCTGATTGGTTGATTAATCTCTATTTGTTCAACTACGTTCTTTTTGTAGTTAATTGAATGACCATCAATTAGCTGGGCCTATTTATCATGTATCTACTTGAGAGCGTGATCAAATTTTGGCGCCGTTGCCGGGGAATTAACGGTATTATCAAGTGTAGCTGTAATTGTACATATTATTATTAGGTTTTAAGTTTGAATTTTTTTTAGTATTTGATTTTTATTTTCTTTATTTTAGTTTTATTTGTTAAAACATGGCATCATGGAATTATGAGAGTTTGGATGTTGGTAATTCTACTTTTGATCCTCGTTATGCATATTATGGAGGAAACCACCCAGGGAAAAATTATCAAAATATTCCCGAGAGCGAGTTATGTGCACCAACTCAATCTTATGTGTGGAATCTGTGTGATATGTGTGGTTGTCAAGATGGTCACTTTCAGGATTGTGCTTATATTTCTTACCTTCCCCCAACCTCTTACTTTGATGGTTCTTCTTTTTCTTGTGAAGTTAATAGAAACAAAGAAATCAATGATGATGACCTGAAAAGGATCGAGGATATGATGAAGTGTATTTTGGAACAACAGGAGGTGCTACAACTGCGGGTACAAAGTCAAGATGAAACTATTCGCTATTTGGAGGCTCAAACGAACCAACTAGTTGAAGCTTTTAACGCTCAATATGCCAATATTATGGATAGTAGCCAGGAGCAGTGTACATCAGAGATGAAAATTGAGGTGCCAATGGAGGTGTCCAAAGTAGAAACCCAACACACTAACCAACTAGAATTTGAGGATGCCGATGTTGAAGAAGTAGTACTAGAGTCAACCAGGGACGTTGAGGATACAAATTTAATCGACTCTAGTGTGATTGTTGTTGAGGATGTTGAAAGTCCTGCAGTTCATGTGTTTGAGCGCATTGGTCCTCACTCCAAACATTTTTCCATTATAGGGTGGTAGGGTGTTGATAGGATCCTTTTGATCTTATGATCTTCTAGAAACTTTCTTACTTTGTTGTCGATGAACTGTTTTCCATTGTCTCACACGATCTCGGGTAGTATTCTGAACTGGCATACTATGTGATCCCAAATGAAATCGATGACTTCCTTCTCCCTAACCTTCTAATATGTCTGGGCTTCCACCAAGACCGAATGTAGCAGCTCCCCGGGTTGATGAATCATCGAGCATGACTTTGTCATTCGTCGTATTTTTGTACGAACTCAGTCGCATCCTTTTCCATGTTGATCCAGTAGTAGTCGACTCTGATTATTTTTTTAAACCAATGATTCGTCTCCTGAATGATTTCCGTAGGTGCCTTCATGGACCTCCCTCAGAACATACTTTGTAGCTCCCGGTCCTAGACATATTGCGAGTGGGACATGAAATGTTCTTGTCGTAACGACCCGGACGGCCATTTTGAGAGTTGTAGCCCATTTCCTCCATTTACTGATCATATTGCACTTTACTGTTGTTTTATGACTTATCGGGTTAGTTGGTTCGGGTCCGGATGGATTTCAGAGTGAGTTGAGACACTTAGTCTCATAATGGAAAGCTTAAGTTGAGAAATGTTGACCGGATGTTGACTCATGTGTAAACGACCCCGGGTTTGAGTTTTGATGGTTCTGTTAGCTGTGTTAGGTAATTTTAGACTTAGGAGCATGTACGGATTGTGATTTGGAGGTCCGTAGTAGAATTAGTCTTGAAATGGCAAAATTTGGAATTTCGGAAAGTATGACTGGGGGTGTACCTTTTGATACCAGGGTCGGATTCCGATTCCAGAATTTGGAGTAGGTATGTGGTTTCATTTGTGACTTGTGTGCAAAATTTGAGGTCAATTGAGTGTGATTTAATAGATCTTGGCGTTGTTTGTAGAATTTGGAAGTTTCAAAGTTCATTAGGCTTGAATTGGGGTGCGAATCGTGTTTTTGATGTTGTTGAGGTGATTTGAAGGTTCGACTAAGTTCGCACGAGGTTATGGGACATGTTGGTATTTTTGGTTGAGGTACCGAGGGCCTCGATTTGATTTCGGGAGGTTAACAGATCCATGTTTGAAGCTGAAGAGCTTCTGAAGTTTGAGGAATGCTGATGTAATCGCACCTGCGGAGTGGGCACCAGAGCTGTGAGCATGCAAAAGAGGGAAGATAGCTGCAGAACCGGGAAAGGAAGAGATGAGCATAGGTCGCATATGTGAAGACTATCCCGCACCTGTGTGGTTGTAAAAGTGGGGTGACGGGCGCAAATCCGGGTCAGCGCAGGTGCGATGGACTATTCCGCACCTGCGATTGTGCAGATGTGGTCCACGACACACATGAGGGGAGACAGATGAGTTAGTGAAATTCTGCAGAAGCAGAGATTTAACCGTAGGTGCGGATAAGTGGGCGTAGTGCAAAAAACCTGGGTAGAATATAAACGTTGGGTTCCGACAGTATTATCCTTTCTTGACTTTGCAAACTCAAAATTGGGTGATTTTTAGAGAGATTTCGAAGGGATTGTTGAGGTAAGTCAGTTGTGGTTAAATTTCTTCAATAATTATGCTTCCCCGTTGATTTTACCAACTAGTAGGTCTGCCTTTGAGGTATAATTTGGGGGTTTAAGTCTAAGGAATTGGAGAGTGTAATTTGGATTGGGGTGATGAAATGGTGTTGGATTTTGATAAAAATTTTACAGTTGCTCATGGTTGGATGGACTTTTGGGTTTTGTGAGTTTTATCAGATTCCGAGATGTGGGTCCGTGGGGTCGGTTTGAACCAATTTCGGATTTTTAAGTCATAACTTCGTAATTTCATGTAGAATTGATTCGTTAGCCCATGTTGGTTGTGTTGTATTGTTTGTGGCTAGATTCGAGGCGTTTAGAGGCCGATTTGCGAGGCAAAGGCGTATTGGAGTAGGGATGTTTCTGGGATTGAGGTAAGTAACCGTTCTAAATCTATTTTTGAGGGATGTTACATTCTGTTTTATTTGAATTAGATATGAGATAGCTGATTTTGCCTAAATTGTTGAAACTGGAAGCATGCCTATTTTTCCTATGTTGAAAGTTTCTGAAATTTGAACTATAATTGTGTAACTCGTCACTATCTTTCAGTTCTTTATTAAAAAATTTTACGTACTGAGTTGGTACTCAGGCTACACCCTGCACTTCGTGTGTAGATTCAAGTGTTTTCGAACACGATGTGTGTTGATACCTTGTGCAGCTGACCTTTGGAGACTTCAAGGTAGCTGCCCGGCGTTCGTAGCCCTTGTTTTCTCCTTCTCTATCCTTTCTTTTCATTGTTTCTATTTTTGGACTATGTTGGGCATTGTATTCCAGACTTGTGACACTTAGAGGCTCATGTACTTTGTGACACCCCGATTTGGGCATTTTTCGCATTGTGTTTGGATATTTTATCTTGTGAGAAATTGATATTTAAACTGCATTAAGAATCCATTTTGTTGAAGGTGTTGGAGTTATTCGTAAATGTCGGCATGCCTAGTACCATGATAGGAGCCATCACGAAAGGTTTGGATTTTGGATCGTGGCACTTTTAAACAGGGTTCTGTTTTCCATCAAACTAGATCGGGCTGCCTTCGTACTTAATGCCCTCGATTCTTTTGGATCCAAGGACAGCTTTCCGATCTTCATATACTCTACATATTTGTTTCTCCAGTCCAAAGTTAGGCTTGTTGAGTTTATTTCCGCGTGACCTTCTTCCTTTACCGATCTCATGAGTTGTACGACTACCCCTCGAGTTGAACTTATTGTCAGCGACCGACGACCCCAAGTTAGCAAGGGCATCAGCCTCACTGTTTTGATTTCGAGGTACGTGTTATAGGGTCCATTCCTTGATCATATATAATGTTACATGCAACTTATCCAGGTATTTTTGCATTTGTTCCTCTCTAACTCGAATGTCCCATTAACTTGGTTCACCACAAAGAAGGAGTGACACTAAGCTTCGATCACCTCTGGCCCAAGATTTTGTCTATTTCGTGACCTGCAATCATGGCCTCATATTCGGCCTCGTTGTTAGTCAATTGTACAGTCCTTATAGATTTTCTAACTACATTACATGTTGGTGGCTTTACTACGATTCCAAGTCCAGGCCCTTTCGCGTTCGAGGCACCGTTTGTAAAGAGGGTCCAGATCCCCGAAAAAGTCCACGAGTTTAATAAAAACCCTTTTTAACCTCCGATATTAGGGTCAGCGTAAAGTCAGCCACAAAGTCTGCCAAAATTTTAGATTTAATGATGTTCTTGTGTCGATATTTAATATTGTACCTGTTGATCTCTACGGTCCATTTGGCCAACTGCCCCGAGAGCTCGGGTTTATGCATAAAATTCCACAATGGGTAAGTAGTCACAACACATATGGGGTGACATTGAAAATACAGCTTCAGCTTCCTAGAGGCGCTTAGCAAAGCGAGCGTCAATTTTCTAGGTGAGGGTATCTAGGTTTGGCCTCTCCTAGAGTCCTGCTAACATAGTAAATTTGAAATTATGAACCTTGCTCTTCCCGGACCAGGACTCCACTTACCGTTATCTCCGGTATTGCCTAGTACAGGCATAGCTGCTCGTCCGTCTTTAGAGTATGAAGTAGAGGTGGGCTCGAAAGATACCGCTTGAGCTCATCCAAGGCTTGCTGGCATTCCTGGGTCAACGAGAAGTTATTCTTCTTCTTCAACAATGAGAAGAACTAGTGGCTCTTGTCGGAAGATCTCGAGATGAATCACCCCAGGGAGGCTATGCTCCCAGTTAACCTTTGTACATCCTTCACGTTGTCCACAACAGTGATATATTCGATGGCCTTGATCTTATTGGGGTTGATCCCGATTCACTAGTTGGACACCATGAATTCACGGAACTTATTGGACCCGACTCCAAATGCATTTTCTCGGGGTTCAACTTCATATTTTATTTCTTCAATATGCTGAAGGTTTTCTGCAAATGTTTCAAATGGTCCTCTGCTCGCAGGCACTTAACCAACATATCGTCAATGTAAACCTCCATTGATTTTCTTATTTGTTCCTCGAACATCCGGTTTACTAGGCGTTGGTAAGTGGCATTGGAATTTTTTAGTCTGAATGGCATCACATTATAGGAGTGGGTGTCGTACTTAGTGATGAAGGAGGTTTTTCTCTGATCGCCCGGGTTCATCCGTATTAGGTTGTACCCAGAATGGGCGTCTAGAAAATTGAGGATCTCGTGGCCATCCGTTGCATCGATTATGTGATCGATGTTTGTCAGAGGGAAAGAGTCCTTGGGACATGCCTTATTCAAATATGTATAGTCTACACATATTCTTAGTTTATTCCCTTTTTCAAGGAATGTCATAACGTTTGCTAACTAATTCGGGTATTTAACCTCCCGAATGGATCCTATTTTAAGGAGTTTAGATCTCGTCCTTGATGAAAGCATGT
This sequence comes from Nicotiana paniculata, assembly GCA_005239505.1. Classification (NCBI taxonomy): domain Eukaryota; kingdom Viridiplantae; phylum Streptophyta; class Magnoliopsida; order Solanales; family Solanaceae; genus Nicotiana; species Nicotiana paniculata. Next base: position 50,671 of record ML341205.1, on the reverse strand, counting down.
TTGACCTCGAACTGGGGTCTCCGCTTCTACTTCACTTGGTGGAACTTCGGGTCCAGGCTTAGCTTGTGAGTGGTTATTTCTGGTGGTAACCATGTAATATCAAGGTGGGACTAGGAAAAACAATCTTAGTTAGATATAAAAAGTTGAATGAGTTTTTTCCTAAGCTCGGGATTCAAACTTGTGCACAGGTATACATTTCGATCGGGCAAGTGTCCGACCAGTACGATTTGCTCCAAATCCTTGACCATTGATTTGGTATCGTCGGAATGGTCGAGGGGTATGAAATATCTGGAAACTCAATAGCCAACGCCCTCGTCTATCCCCTGTTTCTCCGATTTAGTTGAGGCTGGTATCGGTAATTGTGATTTGGCCTCGTCTTTGGCCATTGGGTTCGGACCCTCTGATGTCGAAAAAGTGGATACCGAAATCACCTCATCAAACGCGAACATTTACTTGGCGGCAGTTTCTCCCTGTAAATTGTTTTGATTCCTCCGGGTGTTGGGAATTTCAGCACCTGGTGCAGTGTTGAGGGTATCGCCCTCCTAATATGAATCCATGGTCTCCCGAACAAAGCATTGTATCTTATATCTCTTTTGATTACATGGAACTTTGCTTGCTGAATGGTCTCGTTGACATTCACCAAGTAATATTATCTCATATTTAGTGGTCCCCATGCCATGTTGAACCCATTCAGGTCTCGGACAACAGGTGCGATATAACCTTGTAGGCTGAGTTGTTCCACAACCCTCGATCTGATGATGTTGGTTGAGCTATTTGGATTAATAGTACACACTTAGCTCAAGATTTATTTATAACTACTGATATTACCGGTTCTTCATTGTGGGGCTGCATGATCCTCTCAGCGTGATTGTCGATGAAAGACAAGGTTCCCTCCGGTGTGGATACTTTGGTGCGTTTCAACTTCGGCCCCTAGGGTACGCCGACCACACAGATGATCGTGTTAATGACGTGCTGAGGTTCCTCTAGCTCGATCTACTTACTAGAATCTCTGTTCCTGAAGTAGTTCTTAGCTCGATCTCTCAGAACTCTCGGAGGTGACCATTGTTCAATAGTCGGGCTACCTCTTCTCTTAATTGTCGGCAATCTTATGTTCTATAGCCATCGATGCCATGATATCTGCACATTAGGTTAGGATCCCTTTGTGCTGGGTTGGACCATAGAGGTCGAGACCATTTGGTGTCTTTGATGCATCCGATGGCAGATATGATGGCAGCGACGTCGATGTTGAAGTTGTACTCTTATAATCTTGGCACTTCTTTAGGCCCGATGAGCATGTCGAAACTGTTTTTGCTCATGACTCCCTGGTTGATTTGGCCTCGGTCACTTCTCCTTTCATTTATCATAGGGTTTCGCCCTGACCCACTACTTCTTCGATCTCTATTGTACGGTTGATACTTATCCCTATTTGATCTCGGTTCACGATCGATGTCTCTCTTGACTCTGTTGATGGTTCTGACGGATACAGGGACCCAAAAGATGCCCCACACTGATCATCTTTGACCCTGATATTCAATTGATACGGATTATGGACATCGGCCCAAGTAACTGCCGGATATTCTACCAAGTTTTGTTTCAGCTAATGTGAAGCCAACGAGCTTCGAATGTTGAGTCCTTGAGTGAAACACCGAATGGCCCAATCATCAACGAACAGTGGCTTGTCTATCTGTTCCACTTGAAATCGGGACATGAATTATCAGCGCATATCATTATCCTTCTGTTTTACTTTGAAAAAGTCTGACTTCCTGGTCTTGACCTTGATAGACCCTGCGTGTACTTTTACGAAGGAATCTGCAAGAATAACAAACGAGTTAATAGAATTAGGAGGTAAGTTTTGATACCATATCAGTGCTTCTTGATCTCTCATCCCTCTAAGTTGTTCCCTTTCATGACACATTTATAAGAGGTCACATGCTAATTTGGGTCGGTCGTTCAGTTGTACTTAGGAATCTCAAGCATCAAGAAATTCTTCGGGATCGGCTTCGGAGTCACGCTCGGAGGAAAATTTGTTTGAACGAACTTCTTGGAATCCAGGCCTTTTGATATCGGCGGTGCTCCTGGGATTTGGTCGACCCTGGAATTGTAGGTTTTCACCTTTTTGTCATTGACTTCGATTTTCTTGTCTCCTGATTATACCCGTTTTGTCAGCTCCTCGAGCATCTTTATGATCTCAGTATTGGTCACCGATTCATTTTCATTCGGCCTCTCTGTGACTGGTTCATTTTCGCGGGTGACTTCCCCGGATGTATCAGGCTAAATTCTGCTTGGCGCGCGGCTTTGGTTTTGTAACTGGCTATCTCCGCCCGTTGAGCCTGCAACATTTTGAAGATCATCTATAAATTGATCTCGTCCCCTTCAATGTCTTGTGTAATTTGGGCTACTGATAGGGCTCCACCAGGGACGCTATTCTCGGGGTCGGTAGGCAGATTTGTGTTGATGACCACATGCGAGTTAGTGTCATTCCGGTCCGCGACCGGAATTTTGATGGCGTTAACAGGTGGTACCTCACCATTGGGTACTATATTTTTATTTCACTGTGATAACCGGACTCAGCGTCAACATTTAGAGGGGATGACTGGGAGTTTGACATTTTGAGCTTTTAGCCTGAAATTAGAGACACTTAAAAGACACAAGTATAAAATAGTGGGGGAAATATGTGAAAAAGTCTCTGATCCTATCCTAACAAGGTTCTCAACAACTAATCCTCGAACTAATTGATATTCATGTAAGGTTGCGGTAAAGAAGATTAGGAAATAGAAGTATTGGATATTATTAAGGCTTTGGAGATTCTACATGTTTGTTTACCCTAAAATCGGATAACAATTGAATGCATAAGTGGTTTTAAGGATACACAAATTTATTCGATACAAAGTAGTAAATAAAGACAAATTAAATAAATAAAGATAAAGTAAGCTCAAACCACACTAGGAAGATGATTCGAGCCTTCGTGAGATATTTGCCCACGATCCGGGCTTGTAACAGCAAGCACTAGTGTACGAAAGCAAAAGAGCTAATAACAGAGAGAATAATGATATGTTTCCTTGGAATGCGTGTTTCAATACCTTTGATGAATTATCAGACCCCCTTTATTTAGTAGGGGAGTTCTACTTTAGGTACAATTCTATAAAAGGTAAAAAAATCTCATGATTTATTGATTTGCGGTCCTTTAACGATACGTGCCGAAATCCCCGTCGTAATATCCGGCCGGTCATGGTTACTTTGGCCTTCTATTGGCCGAGCTTGGTTTCCCGACAATATTCTTCGAATCCGTTCAAAGGTAAGACCGATTCCGAACAGCGACTCCGAAATTCTCGAGGTAGGGTGTCATGGTCTCGAATTCTGACTCGATGAAACTGACCCCTCGACTTTGCTCCGACATTATCATACTCGAGTTGGACTTATCTTGTCAGAGATCGGGATATATCATGAGCCCGATTTTCCCCGTATACATTTTTCAAGTTGGCTAAGAAACAAGCAGCATCGAGTTTTCTGAATTTTACATTAGCAAAAAGAAGAAATGTCTTGGCAAACGAAGATTATCCATCAAATGAGATATTGAGTACTTTTATTCTACAAATTAGTAAAATTCTTATGATTGCACAGTTTATATTATATTAGTTGAATTAGAAGCTAATAGTTTTATCTAAATTAATGTATACCATAAATATGTATAAATACGTTATACTTCTTTATTTAAAAGAAGAAGGAAAATAATGATGCACAAAATACAATATGTAACATAATAAATAACACAAATTATATTTTACATGCTATAATTACTACTATTATGCAGAAACTACATAATACATAAATGGCACAGATAAACCTAATCAATAATACCACATTTTTCAGATAACAAACAATACCAATAAATCATACATCAACCTAAGATGATTCTTCATCTTTTCATCTTTATTCAATTGTTATTTCAGACGATTCCTCTCTTGCTCAGCTTCGTTTCACATATCTTACAAGTGTTTTCTTCTTTATTTGAATTCATTCAATAACTTTTTAAGACGATAATCGTCTTTTTTTTTTTTTTTTTTTACATTTTTGAGTCTAAATTGTAGTTCGAAATTCATATTATCTTATGAGTTTGCAATACCAGCATCTATCATAGGCCTCCTCAACCGCAAAAACGTCGTGCTAGTTTGATTTATCGCAGGACAATCATGCCACATAAAATAGTTGCACGGCTCATTATCTTACAACATATAACAAATAATTATCAGCGTTTAAATAAAAAACATATATCCTATATATATTTTTAAGAAAAATAAAATTTACTTACTTTTAAAAGTTTACAACACCAAAATCTTCGACCGGTATTTATCTCTTGTCGAGGTCTTCAACCTATAGTATTATCGACAATAGCAAATATAAGCTTCCTTGAATGTCACTGAACTTTGGAAGACTTGCGACATAGTTAATCTAAAAGAGGAAGCTAAAGAAAGAGAAAAATTGAAGACAAGTTGAAGAAGATGTGCAAAACAAGAGATGGTTTGCCTTGGCCAGACTTATGGGTTTCGGATTCTGATTTTTAAAGTTAGTGGGTTCTAAATTAACAATTTATACATGTTTAACGAATTTCTTAAGACAAATACATGGTTTGAACGAAAGCTACTGAATTCGACCGAACCCGTAAGTTATACACTCCCTCCACCCTTGGCCTTGGCAGGTCTATGAAAAAAGGACATATTAGTCAAATATGACAGAATGTCTGTTAAGCGTCTATAGCGCATGCATGTCATCCAGTATACGCTCTTTTGTTACCTTTCTTCCGCATTATAATGGTTTTTTAAGAGATTTTATGCGTTATTTTGGTTCTGGACTCACATCAGTGTTGTTGGACCAATACCTTCATCCACCATAAAACCAAAGCCCCAATGAATTTTTGTGTTTATGGATTCTGAGTGCTCTATTTTTGTACTATTACCAATAACCTATTTAATTATATAGAACTCGAATAGAAAAAGTAATGGGTGCTAAGTACCCGTTGGGATATATGTAGATCGGCCCCCTATATCCAAGGATTATGATAAAAGAAACTGTGAAAACGATAATTTATAATGCACATATTTATTGTCATGCGATGAATTATATTGCACACATTATTTTCATGCTACTATTCGATGATAAATGATCGTGCGTTATTAGGGGCTGTCTACTTTAAATCCATTTTTGCCTTCAAATACACTTATTTACATACCACATATATACGTACTCTTATCTATTGTTTGTCCTATATAACAAATACATAGACTCAAGGTCGGCTCTAACGTTATCACCATCAAGGCTTCTGCCTTAGTTCCCAAATTTTGGGACCCCATCTTTTATAAATAGTATGTGGATAGATTAAATAAAAAGTATTTAGTACTATTCAAAAATTAAAATTAATAAATCTTACATAAGATCAATAATTTCTCAGTAAATGCTATATATGCTAGCTATATTTTTCAACCAAAAAGGAATTATTAGTGAAAATTAATTTCTTATATAAAAAATTATTAACAACTTTGCATCTCAAAAAGTTATAAGAATAGACTTAAAATTAAAAAATATATATATATATATATTATACTTCTTCTGTTCCAATTTATGTGATCCTGTTTGACTGAGCACGAAGTTTAAGAAAAAATGAAGACTTTTGGAATTTGTGGTCCTAAACAAGTCAAAAAGGGCCCAAAGAATTTGTATGGTTATAAAAACTTCTCATTAAGGGTAAAATTGTAAGTTTAAGCTAAATGAGACACTTAGTCTCTTAACTTGGTTCAATAGTTGGAAAAGTCAACTGAAAGTTGACTTATAGGTATATGATCTCGGAATGTGGTTTTTGTGGCTCAGATGACTTCATTAGGTGATTTGGGACGTAGGAGTGTGTTCGGAATGTCATTCGGAGGTCCGGAGTAGATTTATGCTTGAATTGGCTAAATTAAGTTTTTGGCGATTTCCAGTCGGCAGTGAAAATTAACTATCGGGGTCGGAATGGAATTCCAGAAGTTTGAGCAGGTTCTTAGGGTCATTTTGGAGGTGTGTTCAAATTTTCAGGTTATTCAGACGTGTTTTGGGTGGTTTCGACATCATTGGAGAAATTTAGAAATCACAAAGTTCATCGGCTTGAATACAATGTGATCTTGGTGTTTTAGTGTTGTTTTGGGTGTTCCTAAGGCTCGACTAAGTTTGAATAAGGTTATGGGACGTGTTGGTATGTTTGGCTGAGGTCCCGAAGGCCTCGGGTGAGTTTCAGGTGGTTAACAGATCTAATTTTGGATTTAAGAGTTGGCAGATTTTTGCTGGTGTTCAGGTCTGGTTTTCTTCTATGCGATCGCAAGGGTATGTACGCGATCACATAGGCTTGTTCTGAGGCAACATGAATTTTGTTCTATGCGACCGCATTTCGGAAGTGGCGATCACATGGGGTAATGGTATGTGTGCTATGCGATCGCGTCTATCTGCTATGTGATCGCATAAGGGAGCTGAGGCGCATGAAGGGGCTACGTGGTTGTTCTGTGCGAACGCATGGTCTAGGGACGCGATCGCGTAAGGGAGTTGGGTCAAAGCTTCGAGAACACGTGGCGTTTCACGCGAATGCACTGAAGAAAGGGCGGCTGGGCAGAATCTTTTAAAAATAAAAATGAGGGTTTAGTCCATATTTTCAAAAACCCACTAGAGATCTCGGGTGAAGGTGGAATGTGAGGAGATTTTCAGTGGAGTAATTGGGGTAAGTATTCTTCACTCACATTTGTGTTAATTCCATGATTTAGCCTTGATTTTATCATTTAATTTGAGGAAGACTGGAAATTGGGGGGAAAGTTTGAGAATTTCTTTTGATGATTTTAGTGGGCAATTGAGGTCGGATCTTGATGAATTTGATATGGGTAGATTCGTGAGGGAATAACAATTCTAGTTTTATAATTTTTATCGAATTCTGAGACGTGGGCTTGGGGGTCGGGCTTGGCCAATTTTGGGATTTTTGATTAATTTTGATAAATTTTAAATGGGCTTCGTTCCTTGGAATATAATAATGATATGAATCTGATTTTTGGTAGATTCGGAGCATTCAAAGGCCGAGTCTAGAGGCAAAGGCACTGTGGGCTAGGATTTTAACCGGTTTTATGGTAAGTAATGTTTCCAAACTTGGTCTTGAGGGTTCGAAACTCCAAACTATATGATATATGACTATAATTGAGGTGACACACATGCCAGACGGGCGTGCACTGAGTATTTGTGGCCTGGCTCATCGCATGGCACCGTATAGTAGTTATTACAGATTGATATCCGCATGTCTATTAATGTGGTAAATGTGAACTTGCTAGGAATCATGTTAAGTATAAATGCTAAGGCTTCACGCCGAAAATGCTGAGACCCGAGTGGTCGTATATTACTGTCTCATTTTGGGATTATTTAATTTCATATACTCAGTCCTGTTATAGCATATCATTTCATGCCTCAGTCTCAGTAATTGTTAATTATATGCATATTTATCATTGTTTTGGGCTGATTTATACATCAGTGAGCCATATGAGTGACACTAGAGAGTAATGACTGAGTGAAGCCGAGAGCCTGTTGTTAAGACAGTTATGAGATCGGACTGCACACTGCAGTGATACTTTAATCATGCCTTCGTTGGATTGATATAGCGCTTGGGCCAAGGGCCCCTCCGAAATCTTTATACCCCTAGTGAGCACATTGATATTGAGGGATGGATCTTCCCTGGACATGGATCTGGTCCGAAGCTGATGTTATGAGGGATGGATCGTCCCTGGACATGGATTTTGTCCGAGTGTTGTATTCCAGAGATGGATCTTGCCTGTGGGGCTGGATTGGCCTTTTCCTAAGTACTGAGTTGACTACAGTCACCGGTATTTTTGCATATTCCGGGATGGAACTTCCCTGGGCCTGAGAATCATATACAGTCTGAATGGACTGCCGTGTGAGGGTTGTGAGCACTGTGTGCATTTCCACACTAGTTTCATATATTTATGCGATAACATGTAGAGTATTCCGGCATACTTGGCATATTTTGTATATTTTCTGATAAACTGTTAGCATGTCAAATTTCTATACGCTGGTTATTATAAATCCTGAGGTTTAGTCTGTCACTACCTCTCATCCCATAGTTTAGGCTTGTTACTTCTGAGTTGGTGTACACACGTTACCCCCTGTACCTCGTGTGCAGATCCAGGTTCACCGGGACCCCGTAGCGGATACTGAGCAGCTGTTAGAGTTTCTTCGAAGTCATCGAGGTAGCAGTTACCGATTGCAACCTCGTCTTCTCCTCCGTTATCTTCCTGTCGCAATTTTATTATTACAAACTATGTTATAATTTCCTCTATTTTTACATTTGTACGTTGTATTAGTTCGTGACTTGGTGATACTAGATCCGTGGTTGGATTCTATATTGTATTTTAAATGTTGTTAAACTTTTAAATGGGCTGTTATCAATATTCTGCTTCTAAATTTAAAAATTTTCAAATAAAAATAATAATAATAAAATAAACTTGGATTCAACGAAATGTGTGTCTTGCCTGATTCCACAACAGACATCATCACGACTAGGGATTTGGGGTCGTGACAAGTTGGTATTAGAGACCTAGGTTAAATAGGTCTCACCAGTCATGAGTAGGTTTAGTAGAGTCTTGTGGATCGGTACGGAGACGTTTGTACTTATCTTCGAGATGCTACCGAACCCTTAGGAAAAATCTCACATTCTTGAATTCTTGTCGTGCGAATCCATCTATTCATCCAAAAGTGTAACTCTTTGAATTTTGTTCATGTATTCGAAAGCGCACACGAGCGCTCAGTATCATCTATGTACCCACGGCTTGTGATTTCCATGGGTGAAGTGCGAGAGGTGATTTTATCATGCTGATAATTGGCCAGTCTGGAGGACTTGAGGCCAACTTTTATTCTGTTGTTTGAGTGCTAAGATTTCGATTGTGTGAGCCGTGCATTTGGGACTTATATGTCTGTTTGTGTCCTTATCGGTGGGTTTTTGTGACTGGACGACTATGTGGTGAGTGTGATTTGATGGTGAGTTGCGTTAAAATTGTTTGATTATGACAAAATGATTAGCTCGAAATGTGTTAAGAACTATTGAGTGTTTGATTTCTGTCTCGAGTTGGCATATGTCTTCGAGTTGTGAGTGAATTGAAGGACCTGTCGTGTAGTTTAGGAGTGAAGTGGACCTCCGTGTTGTGTTACGAGTTCCTGATTATGTCTTTTGGGCTGACTAATTCCCAAGTAGTGTTTATGTTTTTGACTAATGGTGTATTCCAACCGTATTAGTACTCCTTTGTTATTATATTCATTGATGACATATGGGTGTGCTCTCATAGCCAGGAGGATGCATGCTCAGCATTTGAGAGTTGTATTGCAGAGATTGAGGGGGAAGAAGCTTTATGAAAACATAATAGCTATGATGTTTGGAAGGGTATAGAGAGAAATCAGTTTGACGCTAAGCAGGCAGGGCTATCTCCCGCGGGTTGTCCTGAGGTTGTCTTGATCCTTAGGTGATTTTGTGGCAAGTCCTCTTTTATCAGAAAAAATTGATATATATTGAAATTTGAGTTTAGATCGCTTGTGGAAGTTGGCATGACTATTACAATGATGAATGCGGGATTTGCATACGATGTGGAATATCAAACGGTTTGTGAGTTATTTTTTGTTTTGATCGTTGGCTTTGAGCCAAGTCGGGGAGGTTGTTAATGATAATTTGATTGTGCGATTATATGTTGTATTGGTTTCAGTTCGAGGTATATTGGTGGATCAATTATGACGTGCAAAGGTGGAGTCTGGGAATGACTCGAGTAATGGAAATTCTTCGATACAGGTGGTAATGTACTCTATGGGTAAATGGATTCTATTGAATATTGAGTTGAAATTGTAAAAGGTGTAGTGGGTGGAGTGTATTAATTTTCTTGTTGCTTTAGGTATGTGGATTACTTTCCTAGTATGTTGCTGTGCAAACGCGGTTAGGTCGTTCTGTCTGCTGATCAGTGTAATCGAGATTTGTGTAGAGTGGATGACTCTCGAGAATGGATCTGATGGATTCAAGGTTATACGTAACAATTGGGAATCTTCAGGATGCTTATTTGGCTAGAAACTGAGGTCTACATTGGAGGGTGTCGATACTTGTGACATTTCTACATTATCATGGATTCTTCAAATCAGTACCAGTAAGGTGAAGGTAATGGCGTTAGATTCGCAGGAAGTCTTTTCGGGGTAAGTATTTTGAATGTGGTGCTTCTTGGGATACTCGAGAGAGTATTCAGCGGTTTATGACCTTTATACTGTATGGTCTTATGATTGGGTATCGTGTGTTAAGTCTAGGTTGAGAATTGCGGATGACAAGGAGAATTATCAATTCGAGGGTAAGTAAGAAGGAACTTGGATAAATAGGACAACTTTGTAATGGGTCGGATCGGCACGGTAGGGGATATGATTAGTTCTTTGGGTGGTTATGAGGCAATGGGTTTCTACATGTGTTTCCTATCAATGCTCTTGGGTGTTGGTGACCTGTGTAGTGTGGTTGAGTTAGAAGGATTCAGTTCTGACGGTTTGGTGTTGCACAAATGGGATTCGAATAGTTCCTGATGGTTTCTACCACGGTTAGAGATGTGTATTTTCTACTGGCGTGAGGTGCAGGTGATGTATGGTGATTTCTCTCTAAATGGGATCAATGGAAAATTCTTGGCTAGTTGGGTACGTAGTTTCTTGTGGCTCAAAAGGGATCATGAAGTTATCATATTTATCATAGGAAGGCATAGGCGTATGCGGTATATTGTGTAGAGTTGAGATTTGCATATGTGAGGTCACAGTTCAGTTCTGGAAGTAAGGTAAAAATTCTTAGGCAACATTGGCAGTTTCAGATGACTAAGTAAATGAAATCTATTAGGTGTCTTGATGAAGGTATACATTTCAGAAAGGGGAAATGTGTGGAGTTGAGGGTGCTTCATTGGTAATGTGACGCTCTCTTGTTTGATCGACTGCTGATATTCAAGGTTGCTTAGTGACACGGAAGAATTATAGGGGTATCCCTCGTGGAATGATTGAGAATTAGGGGTGTGTTATATGTTCGAGCGGTTGAGTTGGGATCAAATATGATAATTTGTGCGCTTCATAAACTTCGAGACTGAGAGTTCTCATAAAAAGATTATTTTGTGGTTGTGGACCGTGAGGATGCGAACAAAGCTAGTCAGATGTTAGTAAATGTCATGATTCAGTCATTGTGAACCTTCAGAGGGTTATCTATCTGTTGTGGGTGACCAGAGTTGATTTAAGGTAATTGGTAGGCCAAGTATGGGTGTGTGTTCTGCAATGGGTCAGAATTGTTGTCTCCGAATTGCTATGGTTAAGGAATGTACCATTCGATTGTCATTGATTTTATTCATATTTTGGAGTTATATAGGGGTTACCCTTCAGTGTTACGAGGGGTGGTGATTGTTGGTTATATGCACATATGGTGCATATTTATTTGGGCTTTATAGCGGGATTTGAGTAAGGTAAGTAATTGGGTATTGCGGATTAAGACGTATTTGTTATGTTCTTTCGGGTTCGTGTGGCATGGTATCGTCTGATTCCCCGTGGTTATGGCAACACACTTTGAGTACTTGATGTTGAATTGCGCATGGCTATTGATTTTGATCAAGGTGGCTCGAAGTATTTCATGTGGACCAGGGTGTGGATGGAATCACACATTGTAGCGGAGTTATGTGGAGGTATGATCCTTGGTGTTAGATTCGTGTGTTTTGATTTTACGATGAGTGCCATGCTCTTAGCATGGTGTTGTGATGGTAATTGTTAATGGCAGGATAGTCCTCTCGTGCGAATCCTTTCTATGATCCGAGTTCGTGGGGTGTTTCTATTGAGTGCACGAGTTGCACATGTTATGGCTCTGGATGGTATTGATGCCTCATGTCGTTAGAGTGATTGTGGTAGATGAGATGAGGTCGTCGGACCTAGAATGGGTACTTCTGGATCTAGTTGCAGTATATATAGTGAGGATATTGATGCTGATCGGACGAATGATTGCTAGTTTCTACGTGTTTCTTTCATCATCGGTAGTATATGAAGGTGTTAGAGCGAGACATTGCTTGATAAGAGGTTATGTAGCGGTGTTGGGTTGTTCTGAGCAACTATTGTTATTAGGAGTTATCGCCATGAGTGTTTGAGCCATGCAGTATATTTTGTGATTGCATCTTGGGTTACAAATATGACTTGATATAGCGTGTTCAAACTTATTCAGTTTATAGTTGTGGAATTTTGATATTGTAAATTATTTTAGAAGTGGAAATTTGGTTAAAAGGTTTGTGGGTCAGGTTGGATTTCAAAATTTCAACGGTGTTGTGCTATCTGACCTATATGGGATAGGGTGACGTGGGATCACCCTCGGGTATGTGCATGGTACGTTACATGACAATTTTGGTGGTTTTTGGAACAACTTTAGGCACGTTCGAGGACGAACGTATGTTTAAGTGGGGGAGAATGTAATTACCCGATCAGTCGTTCCGAGAGTATAGCCCCATTTTCCCCGTTCCTTCTTCATTATGATGTGTTAGGTGGGTTGGCTCGGGTTCGGAGCGATTTTCGGAGAAGAAATGAGACACTTAGTCTCTTAACTTGGTTCAATAGTTCGAAAAGTCAACCAGAAGTTGAATTATAGGTATATGATCTTGGAATGTGGTTATTGTGGCTCGGACAGCTTCATTAGGTGATTTGGGACTTATGAGTGTGTTCAGAATGTCATTCGGAGGTCCGGAGTAGATTTAGGCTAGAATTGGTTAAATTGAGTTTTTGGCGATTTCCAGTCGACAGTGAAAAATTAGCTATCGGGGTTGGAGTGTAATTCCGGAAGTTTGAGCAGGTTCGCAGGGTCAGTTTGGAGGTGTGTGAAATTTTTCAGGTTATTCGGACGTGTTTTGGGTGGTTTCGACATCATTGGCTAAATTTAGAAATCTCAATGTTTATAGGCTTGAATATGGTGTGATCTTGGTGTTTTAGAGTTGTTTTGGGTGTTTTGAAGGCTCGACTAAGTTTTAATAAGGTTATGGGACATTTTGGTAAGTTTGGTTGAGGTCCCGAGGGCCTTGGGTAAGTTTCGAGTGGTTAACGGATCTAATTTTGGACTTAAGAGTTGGCAGATTTTTGCTGGTGTTCAGGTCTGGTTTTCTTCTATGCGATCGCAAGGGTATGTATGCGATCACATAGGCTTGTTCTGAGGCAGCAGGAATTTTGGTCTATGCGACCGCATTTGGGAAGTGGCGATCTAATGGTGTAATGCTATGTCTGCTATGCGATCGCGTCTGTGTGATATGCAATCACATAAGGGAGCTGAGGCGCGTGAAGGGGTTACATGGTTATTTTGTGCGAACGCGTGGGCTAGGGACGCAATCGCGTAAGGGATTTGGGTCAGTGCTTGGCGAATGCGTGGCGTTTCACGCGAACATACTTAGGAAAGCGCGGCTGGGCAGAATCTTTTAAAAATAAAAAACGAGGGTTTAGACCATATTTTCAAAAACCCATTAGAGAGCTCGGGAGAAGGTGGAATCTGAGAAGATTTTCAGTGGAGTAATTGGGGTAAGTATTCTTCACTCGCATTTGCGTTAATTACATGATTCATCCTTGATTTTTATCATTTAATTTGAGGAATTAGAGTGGAAATTGGGGAAAAAATGAGAGGAAAGTTTGAGAATTTCTTTTGATGATTTGAGTGGGCAATTGAGGTCAGATTTTGATGAATTTGATATGGGTAGACTCGTGAGGGAATAAGGATTCTAGTTTTCTGATTTTTATCGAATCCCGAGACGTGGGCCAGGGGCTCGGGTTTGGCCAATTTCAGAATTTTTGGGTAATTTTAATAAATTTCGAATGAGCTTCGTTCCATGGCATATAATAATGATATGAATATGATTTTAGGTATATTCGGAGCATTCGGAGGCCGAGTCTAGAGGAAAAGGCATTGTGGGCTTGGATTTTAGCCGTTTTTGAGGTAAGTAACATTTTCAAACTTGGTTCTGAGGGTTCGAAACCCCAAACTATATGATATGACTATAATTGAGGTGACGCGCATGCCAAGTAACGCGCGAGCGGGCGTGCACTGGGTATTTGTGGCCTGACTCATCCGATGGCACCGTATAGTAGTCATTACAGATTGATATCCGCATGTCTATTAATGTGGTAAATGTGAACTTGCTAGGAATCATGTTAAGTATAAATGCTAAGGCTTCACCCCAAAAATGCTGAGACCTGAGTGGTCTTATATTACTGTATCATTTTGGGATTATTTGATTTCATATACTCAGTCCTGTTATAACATATCATTTCATGCCTCAGTCTCACTAATTGTTAATTATATGCATATTTATCATTATTTTGGGCTGATTTATACATCCGTGAGCCATATGAGTGAGACTGGAGAGTAATGACTGAGTGAGGCCGAGAGCCTGTTGTTGAGACAGTTATGAGATCACACTGCACAACGCAACGATACTTTAATCATGCCTTTGTTGGCTTGATATAGCGCTTAGGCCAATAGGTCCCCTCCGGAGTCTTTATACCCCCAGTGAGCGCATTGATATTGAGGGATGGATCTTCCCTGGACATAGATCTTGTCAGAAGTTGATGTTATGTGTGGGATGGATCTTCCCTGGACATGGATCTTGTCCGAAGATGATGTTATGAGGGATGGATCTTCCCTGGACATGGATTTTGTCCGAATGTTGTATTCCTGAGATGGATGTTCTCCGTGGGGCTGGACTGGCCTTTTCATCAGTATTGAGTGACTACGATCACCGATGTTTATGCATATTCCGGGATGGAACTTTCCTGGGCCTGAGAGCCATATACAGTACTGAGTGGACTGCCGTGTGAGGGTTGTGAGAACTATGTGCATTTCCACACTGGTTTCATATATTTATATGATAGCATGTAGAGTATTCCGTCATACTTGGCATATTTTGTATATTTTCTGATAAATCGTTAGCATGCCAAATTTCTGTACGCTGGTTATTGTAAATCCCAAGGTTTAGTCCATCACTACCTCTCAGCCTATAGTTTGGGTTCGTTACTTCTGAGTTGGTGTACTCACGTTACCCCCTGCACCTCGTGTGTAGATCTAGGTACACCGGGACCGGGTAGTGGGTACTGAGCAACTGTTAGAGTTTCTTCAGAGTCATCGAGGTAGCAGCTGGCAATCGCGACATTGTCTTCTCCTCCTTTATCTTCCTGTCACTTTTATTATTACAGACTATGTTGTCATTTCCTCTCTTTTTACATTTGTACGTTATAGTGGCTCGTGACTTGGTGACACTAGATCCAGGGTTAGATTCTAAATTGTGTTTTAAATGTTAAACTTTTAAATGGGTTATTATCAATATTATGTTTCTAAATTTACAAATTTTCAAAAAAATAAAATACAATAAACTTGGATTCAACGAAATGTGTGGCTTGCCTGATTCCATGACAGGCGCCATCACGACTAAGGGTTTAGGGTCATGACAACCACCTTCGTATAAATTATTGTCCCTAGAGGTATTGGTGCGTTGTAGTAACTTAAGGAAGGCTCAACTAGGTATGTTGGCTAAACATTCTCTCTCGGAATTAAATTCCATAATGTTTCCGTAAGTTTAAGTATGACCGGCTCAAAATTAATAATTTCTACATTCCGGGTTATCTCCTATAAACTCATACACTTGATCATTCCGAACGAGCCTTATATTGAACGGTAGATGTTTAAAGTATGGGTTGTTTATTAAAATGGTATGGCTTTGAGTTGTGGTTTAAATGAAAATTGGTATACCGATTAGGTAAAGAAAACTCGATATACTTAATACTCCTAATCGCTTGTATGCGTACTAAATGTCTTGATTAATTTTGTCTAGTGATGCCCATGAAGTGAGGAAATATATGAACAAATTACGAAATGGGCCTCGACTCAACTATCCTAAAATGACGTATAAGAGTAAAATATGCTTAAAAGCTCTATTGAGGTATGGATGGCTAACCATCTTCTTCTTAGAATCAAACTCATGGCATCTGAATAATTGGCATAAGTTCCGACTTGACCATGCTAGAATTGATTTCCATAATGTGTTGCGTTAAAAGATTTATGTTCCATAACTGTTCTAAGTGTTTACTATGAAATCATGCTATTTCAGAATGTGATTGTGATCTCCAAGCTCTTTCCTTTATGTGTGAAACTCCTTACATGATAGTACTTATCGACATGGTTGATGATGTTATTTGAACAATTAAAAAGGGAAATACTTAAATTGTAAAACGCGTCCAATTGCCAAGAACGACTTAATAAACGGGACTGTTTGTGCCATGTAACGGAAGATGGGAAAGAAATTGTGAATTGAGTGAAAAATTGAAAGAGGTTATGTCCCAAGTGAGATGGCTTAGCCGAACAGGCCGAGATCGGACGCCATGCTGTACATATGGTGGCATTTGTGTTGGAATTATTGATCTAAATTGTGGATATAGATATGTATCACTTGGGATGGCTTAGCCGGTCGGGCCGAGACCGAACTCCGTGTAAAAGCACGATGGCATTGTGAGTTTTGGCACTTGGCACTAAAGACTATTAGCCTAAAAATAGGAAAAGATTGAATTGGAACTATGGGATCCTTACTTGGTGTTTTCATTTGTGTGTCCGTGAAGCAATTATTGATCATTATGCATTCCTTCTCTTTGTTTCAATGTTCGTTCAACTAAGATTGGTGTTTTCCTTTACATACTAGTACTATTCGACAGTATTAACGTCCCTTTTGCCAGGGGCTCTGCATATTTAAATGGATGTAGGTGGTTTCATAGCAGTCAGTGTTGGTCGCAACTAGTGGCGCATCCTCTTTTCAGCCAACTTGGTGAGCCCCACTTCATTTCGGGGTCCTGTATCATTTATTTTTCGTGTACTTTGTATTTTAATGTATAGCCGGAGCCTTGTTACCGGCATTTCTACGTTTCTCTTCAGTTGTATTTAGAGGCTCCGTAGACAGGTTGTGGATGGTGTTTGATACTGGAAAGTAAATCAGAAATATCAGTGTTTGGCAAATATATTTTTCACCATATCTGTAAAAATTGTAATATTTTGGATATTGTGGATGAAACTGCTAATGGACACAAAATGGAAGTCGTCAATGAAATATTTACAAAGTATGATTAATGGAGCTCATGTCCTCTTAATTCATGAATTAGTCTCGGTAGAATGTAACCTAACATGCTTACTCAGTAGAGTTTACTCGATTGAGTGCCGGTCGCGCTCCTCGATTTCTGGGGTGTGACATGATATAGTTCTGATTGATGAGACAAGAGGCGACGTTAATGAGAGATTGAAGGTATGGAGGCAGGTCTTAGATTCTAAAGGTTTCAAGTTGAGTAGGATCAAGATGGAATGTTTGGAGTGGAAGTTCAGCGATGTGTCGGGGGAAGCGAAACGGGGAGGTCAGGCTTGACTCGCAAGTCATCCCTAAGAGAGATAATTTCAAGTACCTAGGGTCTATTATCTAGGGAGATGGGCAGATCGATGGGGATGTCACGCACAGTATCCGGGTGGGGTGGATGAAAAGGAGATTAGCGTCTGGAGTCTTGTGTGACAAGAAGGTGCCACTGAAACTTAAAGGTATGCTCTATAGAGCGGTGGTTAGACCGACCATGCTATATGGGGTGAGCGTTGGCCAGTCAAGGATTCTCATATCCAAAAGATGAAAACTACCAAAATGAGGATGTTGAGATGGATGTGCAGGCACACTAGGGTGGATAAGATGAGGAATGAAGATATTTGGGAGAAGGTGGGCGTGGATCCCATGGACGACAAGATGTGAGAAGTTAGGCTTAGATGGTTTGGACATGTGTGGAGGAGGAGACTAGATGACCCGATTAGGAGGTGTGAACGGTTGGTTTTGATAGGTACGAGCAGAGGTAGAGGGTGGCCTAAGAAGTATTGGGGCAAGGTGATCAGGCAGGACGTGGTGCAGCTTCAGATTTCCGAGGACATAGCCCTGGATAGGGTGATGTGGAGGTCGAGCATTAGGGTTGCAGGTTAGGAGGTTGTTGAGCATTTTTTTCTCGTTGTTCTGGCTAGTCTGATAATTTTTGTATATGACTACTAGCGGTTATTTTTCCATCACACCTTTTTGTTTTATTTTTATTTTCAATTTTTATTATTACCATAATTATTGTCCTTCCACTTATTTGTTGTCGCTTATGGTACTGATATTATTTGTCTGATTTCTATTGTTGTTACAGATCTTGTATCTTTGGGCCGAGGGTTTCCCACAAATAATCTCTCTACCTTGCGGGGTAGGGGTAAGGTGTGCGTACACCCTACCCTCCCCAGACCCCACTAGTGGGACTATTACTGGGTGCTTGTTGTTGTATGTTTTAGCCTTATTGCTGATTAAACTCTTATGCACCTTAACATAAGTTGTTTCCTCTTTTATTGCCATGCTATCCTTTACGTAATTTTTTAACATTGATTGAAGTTAATATTATCTTTTCCATAATTGTCTATCATTAGTTGAACTTATTATTATCTTTTCCATAATCTGATATCCTTGATTGAATTTGTTTTATCCCTTCCGTAATTGCTCAACCCTAAATGAAGTTTTGTTATCCCTTATTATTGTTGACTTGTCCTTATTTAGAAACATTGATTCATGTTATCCTCGTATCATTGAATTGTACTTTTGTGGAATCATTTCTACACATTACCTCTTCCTTGTTGAGCTATTGTTGTTGAGAGCATAATTCCCTATTGTGTCTTTCTTTGTGAGCTCGTTCTTCTGTATCTTTATGTTTTGAAGTTCCTGAGTTGATATACTTGTTGTATTCTCGTATTATTTTGTTGTTGCCGTTGTATTCGGTGTTATTGAGCCAAGGGCTATGCGTGGTTGTGATATTAAAATTGTTTTTGAGGAAATGTTGTGGCATGTGAGCATATATTGTGAAAGTCATTTAATTGAGTCGTTATGTATTGGAATACTTGTTATTGTTGAGATAATAGTTATATTGTTTGCACGAAGTTTCTGTTGTGGTCTTGTTATTGTGTTGCATGAGCTTTTTGTCGTGTTATTGTTATTAATGATACGCATGTGGTGGTATAAGATCTGGGTGTTGAAATACATGCGGTGAGATAAGGTGGGCTTGAAACGCGTGGCTAGTAGGGGAACTACTAGAAGCCATGCGGTGTGATAAGGTAGGCTAAAATACGAGATGCTATTTCGGGGAAAAATGATTGTTAAAAATAAAATATAAAGGCTCTCACGTTGATATAAGGAAAGTTTGTGATTTATTTAATGATTTGAGACTATGAGGCGGTACCTTGGTAGGGATCTTGTTATTATTTCCCCAGTCTTCTGTACTTATCTTTATTTGTTGTCTCCTTAGCATACTATTAATTATCTCCCTCCGTGTTGCGCTAATTGCTTAGTTCAATGTACATAATCTTGTTGTGCTAGTCGCCGCTTCAAACTTCATTACTGCCTTTATTACACTGTGCATTTCGTGGTGATCATTTTTTATGTGCCATTCATTGTATCTACTCTTATTTGTTGGCTTGGATTGTGGTAGAACACTTGAACAAGTATACACTTAGTTGAATCACCCATATTGATTTTAGAAGATGAATCATGACGTTATTGACCATTATACATACTGTTGTCTACTTGCCTTATGTGTGAGGAATGTTCTATTGGCATGTGAGTCGTCCATGCGGTTATGAATTATAATGTGGGCATAAGATGCCAAGTGATTAGGGTTCATGAATTGGGACCCGTGAGCTGTGATTATGAGGTTAGGTACCTTATGGAAATGCTTGAACATATTTGGCGTGAAAATTGTTGTTCTTATTGAGTTCTTGCTGGTTTTCCTTTATTTGGTTTCATCGTACTTAGACTGTGATCAGCTTACTCTACAACATTATTACCTAACTGCTTGCTGTTAAATATTGATGTTACCAGTGTATCATTACAAGTATTTTTTTGTATTCCTTATCTTGCTTAGCCTTATATTAATATTGTTTCTATGTTAATTCACCTTCACACTTGTTTATATTGTTTAGTCCGGTAGTTGTCTTGACTGTCCCTCATCACTGTTCCACCGAGGTTAGTATTTATGCTTACTGGGTACCACTGTGGTGTACTCATACTACTGTTCTGCACATTTTCTTGTGTAGATCTAGGTGCCTCGGTTATGGTTGATTATTAGCCAGTTGGTCGAGCATTGCGGTGGAGACTCAAGGTAAACCTGTCGTCGCGTTCGCAGGCCTCGTAGTCACCTTATGATATTGTACTTGTACTGTTTAATTCTCTTCCGAACAGTTGTATTCAGGGATTTTCTAGCAAACTCAGTATAGCTTATGACTTGTACTACCGTTTTTGGGGGTATTGTATTGCACTTAGGATCATTGGTTTTGCTATTGAAAATTTCAGTTTCGTGCTTCGTAGTTGTTCTGGTTAAATTATGTCTTTAATTCAGTATGTGTTAGGCTTACCTAGTCTTATAGACAAGGTGTCGTCACGACATCCTACCAAGGAAAATTTGGATCATGACACCTAATTGTATCATTGTTCAAAGTTTATATTCTATGCATTATCATTCAACTCTAAAAATCTCCTACGCCATTATAGGCAATATATATATATATATATATATAAAATCCATGTTTAATAGGTATAAGAAACGATCTCTTAAATTTTGGTAATGATTATTAGAGTTATGTTCATATGGACTACTGATTAGAAAAATATCAAAATTAAAATTTGTGTGTAGGATTTCACACTACTAAAAATGCGTATTTTCCATGAAATTTTCGACGAAGTTTATGTGACTACCTTGAAAATTATTTTAGACGAATTTCGTAAAAAATTCTAGATTACCCATGGCATTCCGACCGGGACTGTCACAACCACAAATCTAAGCCAGTCGTTATGGCACCTATCGTGGAACTAGGCCAGCCAAAACTACACTCAAATCATAATAAGCTTCCATTTACATCTTTACTACACTAATAACCCATAAAGGTTTCCTTTAAACGTTTTTTTTAAAACAGTTGAAGCTATACTGAATATTAAATACAACCCCCGAGATCCCGGAGTCACTGGTCATGAGCATCTACATAAAAATATACAACTCGAAAGAAAATAAATTCTATAATAGTAAGCAGGAGAGAGAGGGATTGCGGACGCATGCAGCTACCTCGCAAACCTCTGAGAAATCTCTGGAACAGATACACAACTCACCCTGCCCTAATACCTGGATTTGCACACAAGGTGCAGGGAGTAATGTGAGTACACCAACTCAGTAGAAATGAAAATAAATTAGGTCTGAGCAGCAAGAAACACATAAGAATCAACTCATCAATTCACAATAAGCACAACCTTTCTTTCCAACAATGTATACGTTAAATCACCACACTTAAAAGTCGATTTCAGTAAAAATCATTTGGAAATATACTTGCCAATAGTTTCAACATAACTTTCAAGAAGTTTTGTGTAAAAATGCTAAAAATCATAAAAAGGCCCCTCGGGCAGAACATATTTCATAAGTTCAGAGTGAAAGTGGTAAAATCATAAGTATCCCTTTGGGCAAAAATATGTATCATAATCAGCCCCTCCGGCATACCTCACATTCACTCAAAATCAGCCCCTCAGGCAAACCTCACAGTCACTCATAATCAGCCCCTCGGGCATACCTCATAGTCACTCATGCCCCCCAATCACTCATCACTCGGCACTCGCACTCAGTAGGTACCTACTCTCACTGGGGGTGTGTATAGACTCCGGAGGGGCTCCTTCAGCCCAGGCGCTAATATCAAGCCACCTCGTGGCGTATCATATCCTCACAAATCAGGCCCTCGGCCTCACTCGGCCAGAACCTCTCAAAATCCCCTCGGACGTATCAGTAAAATGGGGTACTCGACCCAAAACATCATTTTTAAATCTCAAAGTAGTGTAAATCAGGCCGAGTTTTGAAAATAGTAAGCCCAATGTGACTGAGTGAAATCATCAATAAATAGTGAGGAAATAACAGTAAAAAGCTCCCAAGGGGTCTAAACAAGTCGGTACGAGGCCCCAAACATGGATTATAGCCCAAATATAGCAATACTCTTTAGAACACAGTTTAACATATGATTTAGAGTAAAATACGCAACACAATAGTTGCCGCGGAGAGAACCAAGTCCAATCCAAAAATCAGTGCGCGCCACATACTCGTCATCCGACATGCGCCATTCTAAAAATAGTGAGAAATATGAAGTACGAGGTTTCATACCCTCAGGAACACAAATTGGCTCCCGATTGCTCCGAATCTAACCAAAACCAGTTTAACATCATCAATATATTCTAAAGGAACATAACCCAATCGAAAACTTATCAATTTATACAAAAATCTCGAAATTTTTGCAAACCTGAGCCCCGGGCCCACGTCTCGGAATCGGGTAAAAATTACATCACAAGAACCCTTATCCTCCCACTAAAGTTGCCAAAAAAAATTTCCAAATCTTTCCTCCCATTTTCCCAAACTTTTTCTACTTTAATTATCCAAATTACAAGCCTAATCCGAACAAACTAGCATAGAAACGACTTTTATAATCCGGGAACTTACCTCCACTGAAGACCCTCAAATTCTTTCTTCAATTTACTCTCAAATAAGCTCCACCCGCATGCAACAATGGAAGAATAACCAAAATTTCGCGGAGGCACTCTTTTATACTGTTATGACCAGTTAATCCGCACCTGTAGACCTTTCCTCGGACCTACGGACGCGCACCTGCGGTCCCAGGTGCGCACCTGCGAAATCCCACTAACAGACCAAATTCTCGCACCTGCTATCTCTTTTCCGCACCTGCGGCTTCGCGAGGCGCGACCAACTCTTCGCAGCTGCGGAATCCTCCTGCCTAGCCTCCTTTAGCACCTGCGGCGTCACACATGCGGCTGCCCATCCGCAGGTGTGGCCACACCAATAACTTTACACCAGCAGCCATTTGCTGCAAATTTCCCAAGTTCAAACCCCCGCCAACCATCCGAAATCAATCCCGAGCCCCTCGGGACCCCAACCAAACATACCAACACACCCCATAGCATCATTCACACTTAGTTGAGCCTTTGAAACACCAAAAAAAACACGAAAACACCAAAATTGCAACAAATTCAAACCTATGAACTTTGAAACTTCTAAATTTCGCTAACGATGCCGAAACTAGCCAAAACACCTCTGATTGACCTGAAATTTTGCACACATATCTAAAATGACATTACGGACCTGTTCCAGCTTCCGGAATTCCATTCCGACCCGATAGATTATTTTTCATTGCCGACCGAAAATCACCAAAAACTAACTTTCGTCAATTCAAGCCTAATTCTACTCCGGACATCAAAACTACATTCCGAACACACTCCTGGGTCCCAAATCACCTAACAAAGTTATCCGAGCCATAAAACCCGTATTCATAGGTCATTTACCAAAAAGTCAACTCTCAGTTGACTTATTCAACTATTAGGCTACTTTAAGAGAATAAGTGCCTCAATTCTCGCCATGACCACTCTGAGCCCGAACCAACCGACCCAATACACCTAAATGAAGCTGAACCACATATAATGAAGCAGAAACATGGGAAACAAGGCTAAACTCTCGGAACGGCCTGCCGGGTCGTTACGTGGACGTCCATTGGAAATGGAATATCAAACTGCTTTCATTTAATTAACTACCATCCAAAAAAATGAAAAAAACAAACAAAATCTCATATTTTCATCTAATTTGGTAATTTGTTGAGAACTAAATTCACCAGCTGATTACATTTATCTCTCAATGGTATTTTTAATTATGTACTCATATTCTATATAAGTTCAAGTCGATGACAGCCAAGGCTAAACCATAGAGAATCCTTTCGTCCTATAAATGCACCAAGGATTAGCATTTCATAAACACTCATTAAGAATCCCAAAACTAGTTTATGATGGCCATTTATGTAGAATTTAATCCACAACCTTACCAAAAAGTTCACGAAAGAATACATTTAATTTCATGGACTCCTCTCCCTATTGATGCATGGAAATTGAATTTCGCTAGCATCACTACATATGGCATGGTCGGGTGCGGTTTGTACTCCGCGATCAGTTCGCATTTTTCAAATCCGCCTTTGCATTGGCATTTGAAGGAATGAACCAAGAAGCCGAAGTAGAACTCAATTACCACAATTAGGCTACGTGATGCCGTAAAAACCATTATCTAGAAAAGGAAGGGCACTCCGTGGAAACAATCCAATCGATTACCTCGCAAGTAACTCGAAGCTCACGTTTTGTAGAGTTTTTTGTTTGTAAGTGTGGAATTCTTTTGAGTTCATTTAAGTGGGTGAGTGAATTTTCCAATGAAGGGGCTTTAAAGCTGTCAAGGATGGCACTTATGATGTTGTTGGATGTTGGGCTGATCGTAGAAGCAATGTTGATGAAGTCATTGAAGTAGATGATTGAATTGGCCCTTTTTAATTTTCAATTGACTCCCTCATGTTACCATTTGAGTTATTATTAATTTTCAATTGACTCCCTCAACTGATACATGCAATTTATAAATTTTATTATGTTTTCAATAATTGGTGGTGAATGTTCAAATTGGACGGGAATACTCAATGGTAAGAAGAATAATACATTACTTAGCTAAATGATTCGTTTCATTAGTAAAAAATTTCTAAAGGTTGAATATATGTTCGCCCGTGAAGATGTAATTGAGAGTTCATCAGAACTAAGACCTACTCGAACCCTCTTACTACATTGCAGCTAGCTATGGGGCTTCATTTCTAAAATGTCCCCCAAATTACCTTTGCCCTTATCTCTTAAAGTTGCCTATTCCTGAATCGACACCCTAGTTGAATACAAGTCATAGGTTGTATGAACTCAATTTTGCTTAGTATTGTATTAATTTTGGTCTTCACAAATTCCTTTAATTTAAGGTAAGGAATTTCTATACGGATAAAATAGGGGATAAAGCATACCCCGATTTCGCGATGAAGAAAACAGAAGAAGGGCATGGATCCATAAACTGAAATGAAGATCAGGAACCTTTCTTAGCGAGACTCATGAAAGAAGAATGACATGTTCATCACCGGGCATGATAAAGCAACGCTCCCCGGACCCAGACGAGTTCTAAGCCCTCGAAAAATACGGTAAGTAGTTACACATGACGGATAAAGGACCGTGATATTCGCACCCGACCAGATATCACGACAGATCTTGCTCGATGCGGGTTATAGATCAGTAACTAACGGGAAAGGAAGATTTTTATCTTTTTAGACTTGTACTAGGGATGAAACTCTCCTACTATATAAAGGGGAGGTTCTTTGTTTTGATGAACACATCGTTAAACAAGGTCGAGACCAGAAAGTCGGGCCTTTTCAAGGTTAAACAGAAAGACAATAACATGCTCAGTGAGTAAGTGTCAAGGTTCAAGATGGAACAGATGTACCTGCCTCCGGTCGTAGATGACTGGGCCGTTCAGGCATTCACTCAGGAACTTAACCCCCGAAGCTCCTTGGCTTCACATCAGCTAAAACAAAATTTGGTAGAGTACCCGACGGTAACTTGGGCCGATGTCAACAACAGGTACCAGTCAAAAATCAGGGTGAAGGATGACCAACTCGGAGCCCCTTCTATGTCTGGTTATCCTGCCAGGGCTGACGATAGGCCCAAGAGAGTGGTTGATTACGAGTCAAGGGCGGTCCAAGGTCGGTATCAACCAAATAGCGCGAACCAAAGGATAAATGGATCCGAGCATCACCCTAGAAGAAATGAGAAGAGAAGAAATCGAGGGCCCAGTGGCCGAGGTTTAATGAGTAAGAATGGTTTTGACAAGACACTCGGGGATAGGGAAGCACCAGGCTGAGGATTGCTGAAAATTGAGATAAGAAGTTGCCCGGTTGGTCAAAAATAGGCACCTCCAAGAATTTCTGAGTGATCAAGCTAAAATACACTTCAAGAATAGGGACGCCAACAAACAGGTTGAACAAGAGGAGCCTCAGCACTTCATCAATATGATCATTGAAGGAGTTGACGTTCCCCAAGGGCCAATGATAAAGTGCACTAAAGTATCTATCACAACGGAAAAATGGACCTGAGATTATGTCTCGGAGGGAACCATTTCATTTAACAACAAGGATGCCGAGGGCATCATACAACCTCACAATGATGTACTGGTAATATCTGTACTTCTCAATAAATCTCGAATTAAAAATATGTTGATTAATCCAGGTAGCTCGGCCAACGTCATCAGATCGAGGATCGTCAAACAACTAAGGTTCAATGACCAAATGGTGTTGGCAGTCTGGGTGTTAAACAAACGAGCAAGCATTCTATCATCATATCGACATCGCGCGATAACCAATCGCAATCATCATCACTACCTGAGCATATCCTTAAGGCTCTCAGAACACAACTACTGAGCTGAAACAACATACTATTCTTTTGTAGGGCTATAACAACAGTCCTAACCAGTTACACATGGAAACATCTCGAATTACGTCCGTAGTAATATTTCAATTCCTCAATTTCCGGATTCACAGAAAGCGCTTCACGATGCGTAAGATTGAGTAGGAATAAACTTAGGCATAAGCCTTTAAGGGAATCAAATCGCACGATCAGGAATCAAGAAGGGAAGTACTCCTAACAACCCTGTAGCCTCTCGAAGATAAGTACAGATGTCTTCGTACCGATCCGTAAGACTCTACTGGACTTGCTCATGACTCGTGAGACTTACGTGAACCTAGTGCTCTGATACCATATTGTCACGACCCAAAATCCATAAGGTCGTGATGACGCTGGACATCATTGTCAGGAAAGCCAATCATTAATTAATTGAAACAATTTCCTGTTTTTAACATTTATGAAAATCATTTCCTTTCACTTTATTACATATTAACAAAATAAAATATGTCGAGTAAACACTGGTTTGAATATTACACTTTAGCAAACATATCCCAACACATCCTAGAACCCGGTGTCACAAGTACATGAGCAATTTCCAAGAATTTATCCAATCATCACAAAGCCTGTCCGAAATACAAATTGGACTAGGAAATTTAAAATGAAAATAAATACAGTACGAGAGAGACTCTGTCAGCTGCGGTTCGCCTCCAGATGATGCAGCTCGCCTAAGTCTCCAAATCCGCCAGATTTCTATGAAAGTACCTATGCAATAAAAATGCACATCAAGTGCAGCATGAGTACAAAATTAACGTGTACTCAATAAGTCTCCCGCCTAACCTCAGAGAGGTAGTGACGAGAGGTCGAATTAGAGACTCACTAAGGTTTAGTAAATTACTTAACAGCATATGATAAGCACGGTAGGCATATAATGGAGGAATATATATATAAGGCACTGAAAATCCAAGTAAATACTGGAAGTAAACAAACAGTTACCACTTTCTCATTTTTCCCCAAATATTTTTAATAAACAATTTCCTCTTTGTTTTCCCCAAATATCTTATCACTTTAAAAATCCATGAAAAACATTTAACAATTTAGGATGCGCATACGGGATAAGGACAACCGGCCTGAGCCATCGCAATAATCATCTCTGCGCACTGCCGAGGATCGAACGACCCATACCAAATGTGCACCTCTCAATAAAATACTCATGTCTATGCACTGCCGAGGGTCGAACGGCCCGAACCATAAGTGCATCTTTCAATAAAATAATCATGTCTATGCACTGCATAGGATCGAACGGCCCGAACCATAAGTGCATCTTTCAATCCGCCGTGGCATAGGGCCCGCTCCCATGAGAATGGGGGAAATAACACTCCGCCCGCGGAATGTAAATTGCGAAGCGTTCAGATGCAGTCAGGCACAATCAACAGTCCACCTCAAATATGTCGGGAAAATAAAAAATGGCAGATTTCTCGTTTGAAAACCATAAAATAGTGTTTAAATCCTTTTTTCGAAATTTAATTGCGAAGTCTAATAATTTTCAATAATATCACTTTATCAAGTATACAATTAACCACAGAGGAAAACAGTTCTCTTTCCAACTGATTAAGAAAATGAACTCTATTCTTCTTTAGATATCAAATTACGATTTCGGTTATATTAGCAGTCAAGTAATACAGGCAGGATCACGGGTACAACACATAAGGCATGCTAGTGGGTCCTAGGCTACCCGAACATGGCATAATAGTTGCTACGCATGGACTCCCATCACCTCGTGCGTATGTAGCTCCCGAAGATAAACATAATTAATTCACTTAGGGGGAAAATTCCCTCTCACAAAGTAGAAAGGAGACTTACCTAGCTCCGAAGTCACATAACCATCCAAGCCCTTCCGACGACTTCCATGGATGCACAACGCCCCAAAACTACCAAATAACGGGCAAAGCAATGAAAATAAATCCTAATACTTGCAACAAATTCAAATTATTTACTCTCCCAATTCCACTCGGTGAAATGACTAAAATGACCTCGGGCCCACGTGCCCGGAATCCAAAATTTCTCGAAGATATAATCTACCCATAGCTACACTAGTTCAAATATACATTTTACTCTACATTTCATGCTCAAATTCGTGGCTAAAAATCCAAATTTCTATTTTCTAGGTTTCTTTAAGATTCCCCAATTTCCTACCAATTTCCATGTCTAATTCCGTGCATATACTCATATTTAACTTTAAAAACATGAAGAAATTACTTACCTTGACATTGCATGAAGAAATCTTCTCTTGAAGCTCCTCCAAAATCGACCAAACCAAAGAAGAAATGAAGAAATGGCCACAAATTCTCGGTTTTAAAACATTCTGCCCAGGCCATTTTTCGCACATGCGACCAACACTTGTACCTGCGATTTTGCAGGTGTGACCAAACCTCCGCACCTACGTCTTTCCTCAACTCGAGCCAACTTCGCACCTGTTCCCCATAACCCGCATCTGCGACCTCGCAGGTGCGGAAATACCATCACACCTGCACTCCCAGCCGGACCATCAATCCTTCGCACCTACAGTGCCATAACTGCACCTGCGGCCAAATCCTCGCAGGTGCAGTCACACCAGATCACAGCAAATTCCAGCCTTCTTCAAACTCTCAACTTGATCCGTTAACCAACTGGAATCCATCCGAGGCCCCCGGGACCCCGTCCAATTATACCAACCTGTTCCAAAATATACTACGGACTTGCTCGAAGCCTTAAATCACATCAAACAACATCAAAACCACGAATCGCACCCAAATCCCAACTTTGTGAACTTAGAAATTTCTAACTTCCACATCTGATGCCGAAACCTATCAAATCACGTCCGATTGACCCCAAATTTTGCACACAAGTCATATTCAACATTAAGTACTAGCTCCAACTTCTGGAATCGCATTCCGACCCCAATATCAAAACATCCACTTCCGGTCGGATTTCTCAAAAACTTCAAATTTCTATCTTTAGACAAATGACTTCAGAAATGACCTCCGGACATCCGAATTCACTTCCAATCGCGCTCCCAACTCCAGAATCACCATACCAAGCTATACTCAAAATCCCAAACGGACATCAACATCACTAAAATTCACTTCAAGCCCAAATCTATGAAATTCTTCTAAAATGCTAACTTCCATAATATACGCAGAAATGCTCCCGGGTTATCCAAAAACTGATCCAGACATACGCCCAAGTTCGAAATCATCATACAAACCTGCTGGAACCTTCAAATCATGATTCAGAGGTCGTTTACTCAAAATTCCAATCTTAGTTGATTATTCCAACTTAAGGTTTCTGAAATGAGAATTTTCTTTCCGAATCAACTCTAAACTTTTTTGAAATTAAATATCGACCACACCTACAAGTCATGATACATGAAATGGAGCTGCTCACGACCTCCAACCGCTGAACGATGGGCTAGAGCTCAAAAAGATCTGTCGGGTCATTACAGATTATGTTTTGGAGGTCTGTAGCTCATTAAGACTTGAAATGGCGAAAATCAATTTTTTGGAGATTTTGACCTGTAGTGGACTTTTGATATCGGGGTCAGATTCTGATTCCAAAAGTTGGAGTAGGTCCATAATGATGAATGTGACTTGTGTGAAAAGTTTTGGGTCTATAATATGTAATTTGGTAGGTTTCGGCATCAGTTGTAGAAATTTGAAGTTTCCATTTCGTTAAGTTTGAATGTGAGGGTGATTTGTGTTTTTAGCATTATTTGATGTGATTTGAGGGCTTGGCTAAGTTTGTATGGTGTTTTAGGACTGTTTGTTATGTTTGGTTGAGGTCCCAAGGGCCTCGGGTGTGTTTCAGATGCTTAATAGATGGAATTTTTGACTTAGGCAATTGCTCTGATTTCTAGCCTTCTTGTGTTTCGCAACTGCGATGGGGAGATCAGAGGTGCGGACTTTCATGTATGGATTAAGGGCCGCAGATGCGAATTTTGTCAAGAGGGTATGTGAACAGAGGTGCGAGAAGGGAGCCGCATCTGCGTATCCGCAGATGCGTAGGAAAAGTCGGAGGAGCGGTATGGGCGGCCTAGGCAGGGTCGCAGATGTGGGAGCTTAATCGTAGGAGCGGGCACACAGGTGTGGCCCATTTCTCATGGATGCAGACCCAGTCTTATTAGTCATTTCTGCACCTGTGATTGAATTTTTACATGTGCGACACCGCTGGTGCGGTTAGAGGCTCACAAAAGCGAGATTGCAGGCAGAAAAAGAGAATTTCGAGGGTTTAATTCCCATTTTGATTTTTGGACATTGAGAGCTCGATGTGAGGCAGATTTTTGCGGTTTCTTCAAGAAGATTGTTGGGGTAAGTGATTATAACTCAGACTGGGCTATGTTTCATGAATCTATTGCTATTTTCATCATCTAATTAGGGATTTGAGTTGAAAATTTGGGAAAAAATGACAGAAACTTCATCGACTAAAATTTCGAGTTTTGAAAGGCCATGTGAGGTCGGATTCGAGTAATTCTTGTATGGTTGGACTTGTAAGTGAATGGGTGTTTGTATTTAATGATTTCTACCCGATTCCGAGACGTGGGCCCGGGGAGACTTTTTGGGTCGATTTCCTAATTTCTTGCTTTAGCTTAAATTTTGTTGATTAGATTATTTTTTATAGATATATTTATGGTATGTAATTGGTTTTGGCTAGATTTGGGCAATTTAGAGTCGAATATTTTTGGGAAAAGCGTTGCTACTGATTGATTGAGCTTTGTTCGAGGTAAGTGGCTTACCTAACCTTATGGGGGGGGGGGAATCCCCTTAGGATTTGGTACTGATATGATATGTGAGCGCCGTGTACGCAAGGTGACGAGTGCGCTCACGGGCTATTTTTTCAAAAACCTAATTTTCACTAAGTAATTACATGTTTTCATCTCAATTGAGTATACTAGCACGTGTAGTTATCCTGCTAGCCTAGAATAGCATGTCTGTGTGTCCTAATTTCTTATCTGAATTCTTTGCAACATGCTTAGTGATTTCCTACTTCTTTTCCTGACTCGTACTTAGCCTTAAATGTGGATTCTCTTGCGGTAACTGTTATCTTCATTTGTTTGAGCCGCATATTTACTTTGGGACTACGAGACGGTACCCCGGGAGATCCCCCCGCATATTTACTTTTGAGACTACGAGGCTGTACCTCTGGAATTCTCCCTGTACATTTACTTTCGAGACTATGAGGTGGTATATCGGGAGTTCTCCCTGCATATTTATTTTGGGACTACGAGGCGGTATTCCGAGAGATCTCCTGTTGCTTATTCTGTATGTTGAACTATTACTTGATGTGTTTCCTTTTCCTTAGTTCCAGTCTATTTTATACTGTATATTTTATGCTTCATTTATTATTTTACCAGTGGACCCGACTTGACCTCGTGACTACTCGACCGAGGTTAGGCTTAGCACTTACTAGGTACCATTGTAGTATACTCATGCTACTCTTATGCACATGTTTTCGTGTGTATAAAAGGGTACATCATTCCAACCTCATTATTAGTCATGCACCTGCTGCTACAACGGAGATTTTGAGGTACATCTACCGCGTCCGCAGACCTATGAGCCACCTTTTTCTTTTTGCGTAGTTCTTCTTCTACTACTTATGAATATTGATGTATAGAACAAATAGTAAATTCTTAGAAGCTTGTGACTTATGTTTTCCAGGTTTTGGGAAAACACTGTATGTACTTTCAGAGTTGTTATTGTATATGCCGAGCGACATTTCTATAACTATTTCATTTCTGTTGATGTTAATGGTTTAGATTTATGTTCATTTTCGTTGTTATTCCGCAAATGTTAGACTTGCCTAGTCGTAGAGATTAGGTGCCCTCGTGACCTCTCACTGATGGAAGATTGATTTGTGACAAAAATTCTACCTAAAAAACACACAAACTAAGTGGGAAATTCAATGGGTAAACAATATTATTGCATAAAAATGATCAAAAGTGACTTATCTCAAGAAACCCCTCGAAATACCTCTCAAAAATCGCCTCCAACCAAGCTTCAAAAGTCCAAAAATGATAAAATCTTTGAAACCCTTCGAAATATAATATGCTAGTGCTTTCTCACATGAGCTAAACTTGATCACACCTGCAGTCCCGAAAGAGCGACCATTCATCTGCTTCTGCGATTTCCCTGAACACCTCCTGCCCCCGCTTCTACGAACAAGGCTCCGCATATGTGGAGCCGCACTAGCAAGAACACTTCTTCATCCGCGATCCTATTTGACTAGCCCCATTCTCGCATCGGCGAACTCTCAAATGCGAAAATCTCCTCGCACATGCGATGCTCCCTTAGCTCACCCAATTTCTCTTCTGTGATATCATCCACGCACCTGCGGCCTCGCACCTATGACCATGACCTTCGGAGGTGAGATCACACCGGTCTAGGTCTGCTCTGCCATGCCTTATGTTCCACATTCAATCAGTTAACCATCTGGAATTCGCTACCAGGACCTCAACCAAATGTACCAAAAAGTATTAAAAGACGATACAAACTTAGTCGAGGCCTCAAATTACATCAAACAACATAAAAATGAATTGCACCTCACTTAAAGTCTAAAAAAATAAGAAATTACAACTTCTACAATCGATGCCGAAACCTATCAAATCAACTCCGATTGACCTCAACTTTTTCACACAATTCATAAATTACACAACGGATATATCCCAACTCCTAGAACAAAAATCCGAGTCCAGTAACCAAAAAACAAACTCTCGGTCAAAACCACTCAACTTTCCAAACTTCAAATTTTCCAACTTTTGCAATTCCAGTCGAAATCAATTACGGACCTCCAAATAACTATCCAAACACATTCCTAAGTCCAAAATCATCCTACGGATATATCAAAATTGTCAAAACTTCATTTCACAATCGTTTATAGATAAGTCCACATCCAATCAACTATTTAAACTTAAGCTTCTAACCTTGGAACTAAGTGTCCCAACTCATTCCGAAACATATCCGTACCAAATAAACTATCCCGGTAAGTCACTTGACGACAATTGAGCATAAAATAAGCAGTATGCGGAGTAACGAGGCTACAACACTCAAAACAACAGGCTGAGTCGTTACACTGACCCCTTCAAAACAGACGATGAAGCTAGCGATTTTTCTAAAATTCATGTTTTAAATCCAAACCCATGGATCAAATCACATAATTCTCTGTATGCGAGAAAGAAAAAGTCCAAAGTATCAAATTTGGGCTTTAGGAACAGATGAACTTCTACGGTGCTGCAGAAAAATTCTGGTTTGAGTCCGACAAATCGAAGCTGATAGCCTATGGATGCCTGTAACACTATCTCTTATAAAGGACCTACACTATGGTGTTATCTGTATATTCGATTTTCAAAGGCTATACCTTTGTTTCATACTATTGTAATCATTGTTTATAACGAGCTTGTGAGAATGTTCTAAGCAAATATTTTTGTGAATGATAAGGATGACTTGAAATCAATAGTTTTTGGCATTCATGTTATTATTGATTCTTATCAATTTGAAAAAGTTTTCCTGGAAAATTCCATGGTAATGATTTATTATTCCAAATTATCGGTAAAGGCATTGAAGATTTTTTAGATAAGTCTCATATGATTGCAACTACCCTTCTTCCTAGAACTAGTTCCAGCTCCTTGACCACTAGGGACATTTTTATACTTTATTGTCGTGTGAAATTTCAAAGGCTTGACTGGTTTGTTTGGATTAATTAGTATATACTTGAAAGCATTAAAGATGTGTCATCCTATACTACTTTTCTACCATATGGTCCATTTATCTCAAATATTCTTGACGCTATGAAGGAGTATTTGTCACATTTTCCACCTAAAATTATCTCCAACACTTATGGCAAGATAGTTTTTGACATGATGAGATATACTATCACTGAAGATGTGTGGGTAACGATAGTGAAAGCAATAGATGCATAAATCCCACCAACACAGACATAGGCAATTATTGAACCCATTGCAGTACAATCAACTACCCTGATCACCTGCATCAGATTTAGCAGGGTTTAGCATGACTAAGAGAGATGCTCACCCACATGCACAGATAGGTTGATATAAATCAGGGATGTAACTAAATATATAGGGGAATATTTTTCTAAACAGAGGATGGATTTAGAAACCACCAAGAAGCAGAGGGTCAAGTACATAGAAATGGAAACATCTGCCAGTATTACTCGCTAATAACTTGTTTAGTTAATAAATTTCACAAGTACATAGAAATGGTACCATCTGATCATAAAACACAAATAAAATCACACCGGTGCATAAAGAAATGATGTTCCTAATCATGTATCAACAAACTAGCATATAGAGAAGATATGCGTATATTATTAAGTATCGAGTGCACATGTAGGCATATGGAGAAGATATGTACCATGCTCTCACTAATCAAACCAAACAACATATAGAGAAGATATTCACGATAAGGCATGTATACATTCCTGATCTAGCATATGGAGAAGATATGCGAATAAAAAATTTATACATCCAAGCTATTTCCAAATAGAGAAGATGTAATAGCTCAGCCCGCTAGTGATATTGTCCATTTATGGCTAAGCCCTCACCTATTTTAAATGTGTCACTAGGATTTAAGGCTTGTTAACTTATATACCCAACATATCTCTTGTGTGTTGTCGATGTGGGACTATGTCTAACATGTGGGGTATTACATACACCCCCTCCTAGGGACTCAACATCCTCACTAAGGTTTTCCCCACCGCATGGGATTCACTGAGACTTAACACAGAGGTTTTTCCCGCCTAATCGAGATTTGCCTAAACTCAGTTGAACTTTGATCCACTATCAGCAAGGTTGGCACAAAAGTGGCTATAATACGATATGTTTAAACTTCTAATCATAAGATTTATGTATTTTATACTTTCATAAAGTTTAACGCACATTTGTGTCCAACTTAGAGCTTGAGCAAGAACATAGTACTTAGCGAAAGTTTTCTTGGGCTTTATAGAAGAGATGTAATAACCAAGAATGGATAAGTTTTGCTTATACCGCATGCACACCATCAAGAGAGAAACATGAAAGGGTGACTTTACGAGGATCCTTATCCACATGCTGCACGAATAAATCACGTGCTATATATAATAACCGCATGGACCACTCATGTGCTATCATATCATAGACCCGCACGGACCACTCACGTGCTATCAACCCAGTCCATATCACACATATATCATATACAATATTACACGTACATGAATTGTCATGACCTAAAATCCACTATAGGCCGTGATGGCGCCCAATGTCGCCGTTAGGCAAGCAAACCGTGAACTACCAACTTAATTATTCATTTTATTATTTTTAAAAACCATGAATATTATTTAGATAGAGAGGTCAGTGCATGAAAATAAATCGTAGTTAATTACAGTTTAATTAAAAATAACAAGTAAAAGTGTATCAACGCGTACTCAGTAAGTATCTAGCCTAATCCATGAGAAGTAGTGATGAGGGGTCGACATCGATAATTACTAGTGGTCCAATAAATCCAGTACAATAGAAAGTAAACAAGTATGACACATGGTAAATAAATAGTGTAAAAAAATATAGCTACATGGTACGATCCTCCTTTGAATAGTAAACACAAGCTCTCAATTATCGATTACCTCCTCAACCGGAGTAAATATAAAATGGTCGCCACCAGTTAGGTCATCACAACTCAAGTGAGGAAAACTCATGCATACACTAGCTGCTTGTCAAGTATACGCACTATTCTGCCTAGCCAAATGACCGGATCCAATAAGAGTGTTTCATGAAGTTGTCGAAGTGAATGATCTGATCCCATAAGAGTATTTTATAATAATCTCGAGGCGAGTGACCTGATCCCACAAGAATATGATACTACCGAGGCGAACGACCCGATCCCATAGGAATATGATAATGTCGAGGCGAACGACCCGATTCTATAAGAATATGATACTGCTGAGGCGAACGACCCAATCTGATAAGAATAAAAAGCTTTAACGGTTATTTGACCTCACTCACGAATATATGTGTGGGTTATGAAATTTAAGGAAGCTTTTTCGATGAAAATGCACATTGGGGGAGAAATTCATAAGGGAAGCACAATTATTCCGCGACTAATCAAGTAGATCGTCAAATATTTATTACTTTACGCAAGCTTCTTGGGTATTAACGTTTAATAAAGGGATTAAAAAGGCAATGATAACTCAAACAGTATAATTAAAGCATGGCGTGAACCTTAGTCTACCCGTACATAATCAGGAATTCTAGCATACGCAGGGACGCTCGTCACCTCATCCGTGCGCAACTCCCACAACATGTAGCATACAACAAGAATAACACCTACTGTGTAAATTCCCCCTCACAGGATTAGACAGGAGACTTACCTCGCCCTAAAGTTCCATAACAGGCTTCAATGTGTTTCTAACTCCTCGACACTCCGCTTGAAAATTAAACAAAGTTAATCCTCGAGCACATGTGCCTATATTCTGAAAATTATCGATGATAAATGTTACACATGACACCACGAACTCAAATACGTAATTTATTCCTAATTAAATTTCCAAAATAGATGTCAATATCCAAGTATACCAATTTCTAGGATTCCTCTTAAAATCCCTAGATTTCCATAATTTTTCTTGTTAAACCCTTATGAAATTCATGAAATTAAATTGCAATAGTGTAATCACTTAACTAGTGTTGCTTGATGAACAACTCCTCAAAATAGCTCCCAAATTCGGTCATCCAAGTGAAAAATAAGAGAAATAAGAGCTAGGTCCCGATTTTAAAGCACCCCACTATTCAGCGACTTTTGCACCTACGGACAAATAGCTGCTTCTGCGGTTGTGCACCTTCCGGAAATCCATCACAAGTATGGATCCAACTCAAACCAAAAGCCTCCACTTCTACGACCGAAATAGAGCATATGCGCTTCTACTTCTACGGATAAAAGCGCTTCTGCGCTCATGCACCTGCACGACCAAGTCGAGTCCTATGAACCCAGGCCTTCTTGGTCAATTCCCCTTCGGTGACCTCTACTCCTCATCTGCGACCGCGCAGGTGCGGAATATTCCTCGCACCTACCCTCCTAGGTCTCCTCTGTGAATTTTGCACCTGCGATGACCGTTCCGCACCAGCGTGATCGCACCTGCGGCCACTCCTTCCGCATATGCGATGACACCAGTCTTCAGAACAACAAAATTTCCTTAAATCCAAATTTCAATTGGATTTGAATTTCTTTCAAACCCAAGGCAGCCGGGACACTATCCAAACGTACCAGCACATCCCAAAACATGATACAAACTTAGTTGAAGCCTCGAATCACGTCAAACAACATCAAAATTACGAGTCGACGGCAGAAACCTTTTTTTAAACTTTCAAACTTTTAAAGTTCGATGAACGCGTCTGATTCATACTAATACATTCCGGTAGGACACCAAACTTTATGCACAACTCAAAACTCACGATACGAACCTATTCAAAGGCTCGGAACCCTTAACGGACATTGATAACGCCAAAGTCCACTTAAAATCAAACTTAAGAAATTCTTAAACTTTCAAATTGCCAACATACCATAATAACCGCTGAAATGCTCTCGGACCACCCGATACTCAACCCGAACATACACATAAGTCCGAAATCAACATATGAACCTATTAGAACCGTCAAATTATGAGTCCGAGGTCGTTTACTCAAAAGTCAAACATTAGTCAACTCTTCCAACTTAAAGCTTCCGAACAGAAAAGTGGTCGTTCGAATTAATTCCGAACTTCCCGAAATTTCATTCCAACTACACGTACAAGTCATGGAACATGAAGTGAATCTAATCATGGCCTCAAGCCACCGAATGACGCACTACCCCTCAGAACGATCGGTCGGGTCTTTACAGTCTCCCCACTTAAACATACGTTTGTCCTCGAACGTGCCATGTACTACTTCAGAGTTGCCCCAAAATCACTACTTAACATATTGTGCACCTACATGTGCTAGCACAACCCAGTTGAATACATTAGCTCAAGCCATACTGAAGATCCCTCCTGCTACCTTAGCCCCCAACCCTTAGAACCAAATTCCAACATCTGAAATTCTCTACCAGGCATGATTCTAACATACGAACACCATAATAGTCTTCACCCACTGCACCAAATTTGATTATGCACCCATACTGAGATCACACATGTTACCGCACAATTCGTATATTCATAATAACATCTTCCGACTATAGTAGATGCATCTTTAATCAGATGCCTGTAGTATACCTCATAACACAATAATCGTGATCTCAACCCTCACAATACTACAACGATGAAAGAAAGGTCAAAGAACTCATAATCATTCATCAAAATCAATAACGCGTGGCGTTTCACCACTTAACAAGAACTAATACCTTATTCTAAACTGAATAATGACATTTATCTTTAACATACCTTACAAAAATCCGATTGCATCGGTTTCGGGTCTAGTAACCTCGTCGCACCTAGGACAAGTTGCTCAGTCAATAATCCACCACAAAAAATGACCAAAATATCATATGACGCCATCAATACACCAACATGATACAACTCGAATATGACATGTAAGGAAGCACGATGTGTATAAAAGAACTACCTAGCTCGCGTAACGAATAAAATGACCAACAGATATAGTGAACCTTTATTAGATATGACAAACAAGACACACCAAAAATAGGAATAGAGAACCTTACTCAACCTCTCATTTTCGCGTGCAACCCGATCAACACATGGTATCATTGCGGCATGCAACCGAATCAGAACATCAAACTCGTGTCGGCGTGCAACTCGATCCACACATAACAATCAACATACCTACCGACCCAAACTTCTCAAACCTACAAAATGCCCGAATATAAACCACGAGCATGCCAAGTGAAAAAATACGACCCTGGGGAGACAGATAGCGCCATGCTCTACAAAACTCAATCTTGACTAAGGTGCAATAACGACATGCTACAAAAGATCACAACACACGTGCGAATAATCAAGTCGTCTCACATCCCCCATTGCATAACATTGTATTATAGAGAATAAACTGGAATAACATCCAACACCCGAAGAATCCTCTATAAGTAGTGCTATAGTGAATGAACACATCCGACCTGAACTGGTGTAGAGCACACATTCACATTAAGTCTACTAGCGGACCTAAAGTCTATTTCGATCATCCCATACTGGGCCACTAACCTTCCAAGGATCCACAATGAACCTGTTCATAACACATAAGAGAGGCCGTCAAATCCGTAACAAACTCCCACAGTCTACAACCAAAGAAAAATAGTGCCCCTAAATTATAATCTCTCCCATTAGCGATGGTACCAAAATCTCCATAACTGATTTAAATCTCTAACAATCGGATCACTAACACATCACACTTATAAGATCTTCTCGTGGGATATACCTCAAAAACCTTAAGCATTTGTTTTCTACACACCATTAGACATCATGCCTATAGGATTCAAATGTCATTGACCATTTGCTCTACTTATGTTATAACTGTGCGACTGTTATGTAACATACCTTTATTAATATAGATACCATGGCTATAAGGTTAATAAATCAAATGCTTCATACTGCTTTTGTATTGTCTCACTTATATATCTTGTCTATAAGGATGAAGTGTTATAAAATCAAGTCTAATTGTAAATTGCTAGAAATCCTTCCTATAATGTGTTCTATTGACGCTACCAATCCTATGTATGCAAGAAACTTTACTTCCTAATCATGCGACTATTAGAATTCATGTCTATAGAGTACTGTCACCTACCTAAGAGGCATCTTTATATAAATCAGCATTGATAATTCAAAGTTTTGGATTGTTTTCACTACTTTGTTACGCAAATGATTGGAAATCATTTCTATAGGACTTGTAACGCTCTAACTTACCTATATGTTAGTCCATAAATTATAGCACTGCCTACATAATACTGGAATCCAGAATCAC
Source organism: Nicotiana paniculata (assembly GCA_005239505.1). NCBI lineage: Eukaryota > Viridiplantae > Streptophyta > Magnoliopsida > Solanales > Solanaceae > Nicotiana > Nicotiana paniculata. Next base: position 10,282 of record ML341205.1, on the reverse strand, counting down.
ATAGAAATCATTCCTATAGGATTTAATGATTCCAACACGTCTTAGTACCGCCTAACAAGAAATTTTTTTAGGTGATTCATAGACCCTAGGCATGGACCGGTAGCGCACGCAAAGGGCACGACTTAGAATTGAATTAAAACACTTTTAAGTAAATAAATTCAACATAGTAATCGGGTAGTAGGGGATGATAGTATTTGACCTCTAAATAGTATGAGTAAGTCCTATCATAAAGGGAATTGCAAAGTATTATTTATGTTGCACATGGTGATCCTTTAGGCTAAAAAACTTAGGACCCCCCTCCTTTATATACTTGTTCTTCACACTTAGTCATTTAATATATACCAACGTAGTGGTATCCTTGTAGTCCTTAAGATTCGTACTAATCCAAATCGTATTAAAATTAACCTCTTTGATTTTTATATTTCTTTGTTTATCTGATCACCTCGCCTAATCCACATAGTTTTAAGTTCGGCCGGGACCCACCGTTGTAGACCTCGAAAAGTGCCTAACACATCCTTTATGAGGTAATTTGAGCCCTTACCCGATCGTTGGTAGCGCCGATTTGTCAAATAGAGTTATTTGCATAATAGGTGCCCTAACTCACCTTAAAATCGTTAGTGGAGACTCTTCTCTTTTAACACTATTTCTTCCATTTAAAAGAGTTGTCATATGTCGAAACCCGAGTTTGCAAGAAAACAGGACGCGACAGTTCCATCTCATGTTGAGAGTTTTTTAAAGTGGTTTAAGTTATATAAAATACTCTCCCAAGGTTTTCATAACAATCCTAGGTGATTTCAAGTATTCCAAATTTATTCTAGTGCCGAGAAACCCGAATTGATTGCTAGTTTTGCTTCCTTGTTCTTGTGGCTGCGTTAGAAGGATATTTCGTAGCGAAGTAAACTAAAATTGGAGTTTTCTATAAGTTTAAAGGTAAGTAACCTCTTACTCTGCATGTATTTAAGCTTATCCAAGTTACAGCTAAGTAGTTAAAGCTAAAAGTTGTGAGATATCGGTAGAAAGGCTTGTTAGTAATGTTGTGGATTGTTGGACTTTTTGGGAGGTGTTCTTGCAACATTTTATGTCTGGAAAATTTATGGGATAACTTGAGTATATTGTGTTGTTATTATCAATATTTTTCTGAATATAAATAAGATGGAAAGGATTCAAAATATAGTGTTATTAGACTTTAACAGAGCTTGTCGCTCGATGTCTAGTTGAGTCTTATTTATAGGTGTGTTATGCACCACACTTATAAGTAGAAGGCTAGATTGCATTTAGGACTTTGACTCTTTCGTCTTACTCTAGATCGTGTGGTAGAGCTCAATTGTAAGAATTCAAGCTCCTATATTCTATTTTATTCGTAATACAAAGATACCTACATCCATAAATCTGGTTGCTAAGAGATTGAATATGGATATGGAAGAGTTCAATCAGAGTAACACGATTTTGCATCATGCTTATGATGAGTAAATGTAAGGTCTTCTTTAGATCATGTGTGTACTAAGATGTGTAAGCTTCATGATAAGGAGATGTACGGCATGAATATCTATCCACCCATATGGTAAAAATCAACGAGAGAATCAGAAGGTAGATACAAGTTTCAACAAGTAAAAGAAGCAATGTGAAGAAGTGTATGAGGTACCAAGTTAGTGAAGATTATCAGTATTTACAATTCAGGGAAAAAACATATAAGCATTATAAGTTACCTTCAACAGTAACAGAGGTATGTACAATTGGGCACACCCATCTTAGTTATGGATCTCACAGATATATTTTAAGAGAAGGATGAGATATCAGGATCCAACTGACATTTCTGAAGGATATTGCAAAAGTGGTAATAGTTCTCCTTGTGAGACACCCAGATGGTGCACTCTAGAATAATACAGTTAGATATGCATACAAGAGTTTTTAGAAAATTCAGAAGATAGACAATGGAATGCAAGAAAAGATAAATATTGTCACGCCCCGACCTCGAGGAGCGCGACAGGAGCCCAAACGAGATAACCCGCTCGAGCAAACCTGTACAATATCTTATACCCGAACTCACTCATAATAAATAAAAGATCCATCTCATTAATTGGACAATGGGGAGGATCATTAACAACACCGATTCATTATCATTAGGTACATCATTTATAATTCTCAAAATACATACACCTTCATAGTTTGAAATGGAACGTGAGTACAAATACAACATTACTAGTTTCACTTTTCCAACACCAACATACCACTGGGTCTACGGAGTCTCTAATAGATAGAGTATGATGATTGTGCCGGCAATAAGGTCCCGACATACCTCAAAACATATTACACAAGGAACAAAAGATATACGACCCCGATATCATGCAGGGCTCACAAAGTCAATTAGGAGGAAGGTGTGTGTACCACTATCAATGATCAAAGTCGCCTGCTGTCGAAGCACCTGTATCCATTAAAGATGCAGCGCCCTAGAAAAAGGGACGTTAGTACATATGGAATAGTACTAGTATGAATAACTAAACACCCTTGAAATAGAACGAGTGATAATACAAGGAAGCGCAATCATACAATCAATGGGAGCCTCAACATTACCAAAACATCAAGTTAGGAGCAAGACAAGTTTCAAGTAAATTTCCATATTTTAGGTTGGGAGATCTTTAGCACTGATATACCACCGTGATTTTAGCATGGAGTTCGATCACGGCCTGATCGACCGATCAAGTTATGATTGATTGACTGTTTTTCCTTGTTTGTGTGTTTAATTTTGATACTATATAAACCCCTCCCCAATTTCCCCTTTGTAAAGAACAAGAATCGCTTAACAACTACTAGTATTCTCTCGCTTTCACTTTATATATTATTTCTGCTCTCTCTTGATTGTGGCCGGCTGAAATCCAAGGCCACCAGAATTCCACTATTCGACCTCTCTCAGTGCGAGCACTGTCCGGGGTTCATCTGAAGCCCTTGGCAACTCTGACGCGCTGAGAATTTTGGGGTTTCTACTACTTTATCCGTGTTGTTGATAAGAAAGTTGTTGGCTCCTAATCTCTACTTTATTAGCTCATTAATTCTGCAAACTGGTGAGTGATAAGACTCTTGCGATTTTATTCTCTTTTGTTTGTATTCATATTGTTTAGACCATTATGAATAAATGTGATGTTGCTTGTCTCTGTTCGTATTCATGTTTGTTCTCATTATCCTATACTCCTGTATTTTTCTAGTATCTGAACCTACTGGACTTCTGAGTTTGATGCATCACTGTTATATGCGCACAATTTGAATACTTTTTCAGCCGGCTATGTTATTTTGATCACTAGTTGCTTTTTAAAGATTTTTCTCATGCCTTGCCTTGGATTCCTACATTATTAAGGAGGTTGCCTCCTTCCCAGAATTTTCTTGAATGAATTTCTTTCTAATGAATCCTTCATGTATGTTCTGCTGATATCCTGCTTACATGAGCCTCGTATGCCCATAAATGTTTCAATGTTGCTAATTTGGTATTTAGTCAATCCTGTATTCATTAGTGTTGCCCATATTTCTAGTTAAATCGTAGTATGCTTGGGTTTTATCATGCACAATTTGATTGACATATCTTCCTGCCATGATGACTTTGGACTTAGAAATCTTTTTGATTAGGATTCTTATCAACTACTATAAACCATGCCTGCTTGTTTGCTCACTAACTATTCTCTTACTTTGGCCTTCATGCCTTACTTTCCTAGTTATGAATCTCTTTTAGGTTAATTCATACTTTGCTATAAACTTGTTATCCTGAAAACTAAGTATGTGTATGTGCTTACCATGTCAATCTAAGTGATATGCTTCTATAACTCTGCTTATGTTGCACATGCTATATGAGCCTATGTTGTTAGTTTTTCATGTCATGTGGAGACTAGGTTTCTACCGATTCTCCTGGTTTCATGTTTAATCCCCTTGTTAGACCAACCATGTCACCCTATATTCTAAAATGCAAGCATAAACCTGCCTTATGTGTGTTCCTGCCAACATGTCACATGAATTTATCCATACATTTGGGTGGTGATTAGCTTTACAACCTTAATGAAATAAGTATGCAAGCCTCCTTTCCTAAACTAGATAGTTCAACACTAGTCTATTGTTTGTAAGTATGTATGAACCACCCTCCCCCTCATTTGGGTTTGATAAATATTTTATGTGATGCTGGGCTTTGCTGTTGAGTTCAGACTTACTACTGGTCTCATGAGCTGAGTTTTGAACCTACTAGAGCTGTCTAAGGTTTAGAAAATCATGGGTTATCTATACTGGGCCTATCATTGGGCCTATAGTGGTCTTCTTATATAATTATTCATATTTGATTTGGGCTGTAATAACTTGTAAACTGAACAATTGCAGATTTAGTAAAAATGGAAAATTGGGTACCTTAATTTTCTCATGAATGTTTAGAAAACATGTCTGTAGGGTTTCATTGCTTTACACATTGCTTTATTTGACACGCCTTCTTTTCCATACACTGGTAGAAAGCATGCCTATAGGGACCTCAATTTTTTACTTGCTAACATCAGAAACATGTCAAAATAAGTATTTCTTTTGTTCACATATTTTGTTTTCTACACACTATTAGACAACATGCCTAAAGGATTCAAATTTCATAGACCATTTGCTCATCTTGTGCTATTACTGTGCGGCTGTTATGTAACTCACCCTTTGTTAATCTAGATACCATGGCTATAAGATTAATAAATCAACTGCTTCATACTGCTTTTGTACTGTCTCACTTAGATAGCATGCCTATAGGGATGAAGTGTTATAAAATGAAGTCTAACTGTCAATTGCTAGAAAGCCTATCTATAGGGTGTTTTATTGACGCTACTAATCCTATGTCTTTAAGAGACTTCACTACCTAATCATGCGACTATTAGAAAATTATGTCTATAGAGTACTGTCACATGCCTAAGATGTAACTCTATAAAAATTAGCATTGACAATTCAAAGTTTTGGGATTGTTTTTACTACCTTATTACGCAAATGATTGGAAGTCATGTCTATAGGACTTGTAACGCTCTAATTTTCCTATATATTACACCGAAAATTACAAGATTTCCTACATAATACTGGAATCCAAAATCACATAGAAATCATGCCTATAGGACATAATGATTCCAACACGTCTTAATACTGCCTAACTAAAAATCTGTTTGCGTGCTTTTCTTGCTTATATTTGGAGGTTACTTGAGCCCTTTCATTGCTATTATATGCAGTCCTATTTTTTTTTTGTTGCCTAGTTTTATCATTTTGAGTAACTGAGTGATTCTAGAACTGTCAAATAGTAGGTCCAAAGCCTCATGGACCCTAGGCATGGGATGGGTAGCGTACGCATAGGACACAACTTAGAATTGAAGTAGAACGTTTTAAGCAAACAACTTCAACATAGTAATCAGTTAGTAGGAGATTATAGTATGTGCCCGCTGAATAATATGAGTAACTCCTATCATAAAGGGAGTTGCGAAATAATATTTATGTTTCACGGTGTGATCCTTTAGGCTAAAAATCTTAGGACCCCCTCCTTTATAAACTTGTTCTTCACACTTAGTCATTTAATATATACCAATGTAGTGGTATCCTTGTAGTCCTCAAGATTTGTACTAATCCCAATTGTGTTATAATGAACCTCTTCGATTTTTATCTTTCTTTGTTTATCTGATCACCTAGCCTAATCCACATAGTTTTAAGTTCAGATGGGACCCACAATTATGGACCTCGAAGAGTGCCTAACACCTTCTCTTTGAGGTAATTTGATCCCTTACCCGATCTTTGGTGGCCCTGACTAGTCAAACAGAGTTATTTGCATAATAGGTGCCCTAACACACCTTAAAACCATTAGGTAGTGACTCTTCTCTTTTAACACCCTTTCTTCCAGTTAAAAGAGTTGTCACATGTCGAAACCTGATTTCACGAGAAAACGGGGAGCGACAACTTGGAGACTCTGTTGGGGACTTACACTTAGGCTCTTACCATAATGAACTTGGTTTATGTGGATTTATTTCTTTATTACATGCACATACCTTCCCTTACTGACCTTTATTGGCTTATATTTGCTATGATATGCACATCCCTTCCCCTACCCACATTTATTTAAATTTTCTATGACAGTGTCACAGCCCGAACCTGGGGAGGCGTGGCTGGCACCCGGTGCCGCATTGGCCCGAGCGAACCACTTTGTATCTCATTTATTTTCTTTATGACTATCATGGGCCAACATGGCCAGAAGTCGTAATGTACAACTTGTAAGTGGGCAACACTGTATCAATAATATCATTCTTAAACTATCAATACATATGGGCCGTCAAGGCCTCTGACATACTATCCAAACTGAACCTCTATCTACAAAGCCTCTAAGATTATTTAAACACAAACGGGAAAGGGTACCGACCTACCCATAAGTCTGTAGTAAAACTCTAACACGATGAATCATATATTTGGTTGCACTCCGAATAAGGTGGAGTCTTACCGATCCTTCGCTGAATGCCAATCTCGTCTACTATGAGGGCTCGTCAAACTGATTATCTATACCTGCAGGCATGAAGCGTCCCCAACAAAAGGACGTCAGTACGATAATGTACTGATTATGTAAGACAGAACTGAAACGAAATAATAAGTCAACTTTAATTAAGTACATGGAAGAAATATGGAGTAAATGACTCAACCTGTAAGTCTTGATAGCTCTGTAAATCATAAAATATTTTTAGCGTCATGCATAGGCATATGCATATGAATGTCACGTCATGCATAGGTACATGTTTCATAACATCATCAGCCGCTGAGGGCATCCGATCATATCATATCGGCCACTGTGGGCAAAATCATCATCGTATACCAGCTGATCAGGTGGTGGTACGTATATAACGCCATAACCTTTAACATATCCCATATACATATATATACATACATATATACACGTATATAATTCCGTTTGAATATACATACATATATACACGTATATAACGCCGTTTGAACCATATTTTAGCCACTGTGGGCAACATCATCATCATATACTAACTGATCAGGTGGTGGTGCGTATATAACGCCGTAACCTTTTCCCATATCCCATATACATATATTTACATATATACGCGTATACAACGCCATCTGTTCATGGGTCAATGTGCATATGTAAATGCATGAAATGCATATGAAATATGTCAATAAAATATCTCGGTACGTCATAAGTCCATCTGATTAATATAATGAAATAAACTTTACGAACATACGTAATTTCGAGACCCATGAATAGAAGATAATAATTCACATGGAGAATCAAGAATATAGACACCCCTAGTATTTCTATGAATAGAGTAATTTATGAAAACCATGAGTTTGCTCGTTTCTTCCGTATAATTTGGACCATGCAAAAAGAAATAAGGGATAGTCTTAACATACCTGGAGTAGGTAAAACTCTGTATAATATTCTTGGAGAAGATTACACCGTACCCCTTTAAAACCGCAAAATTTTACGTCACTTAAGACTCTATGAAATCAAGTGCCCCAGATGTCTCGCTAGAATAAGGAAATCATGCAATTACATAGCCAACTGATTATTTCGGGATTGATTCGTCGATCTCCAAATGCAGCAAGGCTAGTAGAATCCTATGTTGGAGTGTCTGAAACAATACTTTTGTTCTCAAAGCATGTTCCCATTTGAAAGCTATTCTTGATGGTAAACAAGTACATGCAGAAATTATCAAGACTGGCTTAGAACCAAATACCCACCTTTGTAGCTCTCTATTTTTTATGTATTCCTATGCTGGAAGCATGGGATCTCCAAGACAACTTCTTGATGAATATTATGAGGATAATAATGACATTTCCCCCCTTAACACCATGACTACCGGTTATATGAATGAGGGCCTTGTGGAAAATGCTAAAGAAATCTTTGATACAATGGAAAATAAGGATACTGCAACTTGGAGTGAAATGTTATCAGGTTACACTAAAATGGTATGCACGAGGTAGCACTTGCCACCTTTCAAAGTGATTCAATAGTCACTTTAATATATCACATATCATTTCAACGTTGAATTCTTATCCAAACATATTAATTAATTTATCTCCCACTAAAATTAATAATTACTCAATTTTCCACTAAATTAAAAATTATCTCAAATTACTTATCATACTACTTACTTTTAATACACTTTATACATCTTGCTATTATGTTCGTGTGGTATCATATCAAATAAATACATACACTATTATTTATTAAAACACCCATATAAAAATATATAAATTTTCTCAACTTCTAATTTTTTTAATCTCATATAAAGAGTAAATATTTTTGTACGCCTAACTTCTCATCTCCTCATTCAGTTGCCTGTTTTTATTTTGAATTTTGTCAGTTTTCTATGAGCTTTCTTTTTCTATGTAGTTTTTAAGTTATGATGATGCCACAAGCTATGATCATTTATGGTAGTTTCAGTTAGTTAAGTGAATATTGAATAATTGTGCCTCGTAATGTGAGGAAAGGAAATACTGGTGGTATAAAGTTTACCCCATTCCGAATGTAATTCGAACTTTCTAGCTAAGGTTCCAGCGGATGAAATGTTGAGTTTCATTGCAAAATAATCACTTATTACTCATGCCTTCACTTATATTGGACAATATCTTGTATGATATTATAATAGGAACAACTATAACTATAAGGATGACCTATTAGTGACTGTTGTGCTTGCCCTCACTAGCCCAACTTGAATTTGGAAGGGAAAGGGAGAAACTTTATATGCGTTTTTTAGTACTTAATTATTTAGTAGTAGAGCAATGATACTAAATTGTGCTGGCAAGAAAAAAAAAACATACGCAAATGCATATGAGAAAGTATTTATGTTATGCTAATGGCAAAGATATAACTATATAAAATTGTGATTTTCAAGCTTTTTACAAAAATATCATATCAAATGTATATAATGGTATCAAGAATGTTAAATTTACATGGTCTTATAAGAAAATAGTCGCAAATCTTCCATAATCTCATGAATGGTCTTAGTCCCTTCAAACTCATATGGATTATTACGACTTATGCTAATATTAAAGTGCGGGATGTAACATCCTTCCCCCCTTTAGAAACATTTGTCCTCGAATGTTAACTCTTAAAGATTTACAAAATTTTTCATTAGGGTCTCCTCTGTAAACTAAACTAAAACTCAAACTATATCTGAAGTCTCGACAATTCACAACCTTTTTATACTTGGGTATTTCGTATCTTCTTATCCTTTACTTTACCTAACTTAATTTTCAATCTCGCATTGTATTTTCTGTTTCTTTCATAACCTCTCTTAACATAGTTGGAAATTACGCCTTAAAACTCTACTGTGATAGTACCTCTAGTGTGCACAAGAAAAACAGTGAAAACTTTATATTTACTTCTTACGACTTAGCTCTATTGCACAATCTAGAAACAAAAGAAGGGAAACATTTCCTAAATTCCCTATAGCCTCTCAATTATAAATGTGGCGCGCAACACACCCATAAGTGAGACTCTACTAGACACGGCTTTGTAGACTCCCTAGGACACGACCCACTCTGATACCACTTTTGTCACGCCCCGAACCTGGGGAGGCGTGGTTGGCACCCGGTGCCGCATTGGCCCGAGTGAACCACTCTGTAACTCATTTATTTTCTTTGTGACTATCATGGGCCAACATGGACAGAACTCGTAATGTACAACTTGTAAGTGGGCAACACTGTACCAATAAAATATCGTTCTTAAACCATCAATACATATGGGAGGCCTCTGACATACTGTCAAAACTGAACCTCTATCTACAAAGCCTCTAAGATTATTTAACCACAAACGGGACAGGGTACCGGCCTACCCATAAGTCTGTAGTAAAACTCTGACACGATGACTCATAGACTTGGTTGCACTCCGAATAAGGTGGAGTCTTACCGATCCTTCGTTGAAAGCCAATCTCGTCTACTATGAGGGATCATCAAACTGATTATCTATACATGCATGAATGAATGTAGCGTCCCCAATAAAAGGACGTCAGTACGAATAATGTACTTAGTATGTAAGACAGAACTGAAACGAAATAATAAGTCAACATTAATTAAGGACATGGAAGAAACATGGAGTAAATGACTCAACCTGTAAGTCTTGATAGCTCTGTAAATCATAAATATTTTTTAGCGTCATGCATATGCATATAAATGTCATGTCGTGCATAGATACATGTTTCATAACATCATCAGACTTTGAGAGCATCCCATCTTATCATATCGACCACAGTGGGCAAAATCATCATCGTATACCAGTTGATCAGGTGGTGGT